>JAAOOA010001195.1:0-130000 GCA_012861695.1 Trematomus loennbergii | reverse complement strand
AAAACTTAATTACATTATAGTTGGCTTTCCTAGCATGTATGCTACAAAGCTAAACAACAAGGCTACCTATAGCTAGACATGCTAGGAAAAACATTGTTTTTATGCAAGCTAAAAAGAATGACCGACACGTAGCAGACTACCGTATGAGATTGCAATTGTAAACACGTTATTGCTAGCCTAATATGAACCACTAGCCTTTGTTCATAGTAGGTTGGCATATTACACTGAACAACTATCAAACGTAGGTTAGCTTACACAAAAACAGATGCTCCGCTCAGAGCCGAAAAAACACTGTGTTAGACATGGACGGAGCCTCTCTGGTGGTTGACTAATCAGAACAGAGTGGCCGAGCTGACCAATCGGAGCACACTGGGCTCACAGGGAGGGGGGGCAGGAGCTCAAACAAGCCGTTTAGGGCAGAGAGTGAATACCGGTGAATACACAGACTTTACAGAGATGCTGTTTGAGAAACCAATGTGAGTTTGGAAGATTGCACAATTTAAATCTATTCTAGTAGACCTCAACAATGGAATTATGATCAGTGGAAATGGCCATGACATGGGCCCTTTAATGGGAGGCTCCAGCTCTCAGGATCCTCTTCTGTGGAACCAGCTCCCAGTCTGTTGGGGGGGGGGGGGGGTCCACATTAAAGAGCAGCTGAAGACTTCCCTTTGTATAAGCTGTATCAAGCTTTTGATTAAACTTTTGTTTATTTTGTTAGTTTTTATGATGCCTCCTGTAGCACCTTGGGATTGCTGTTAGAATGAAAGGTGCATACATTGAATTTATTATTATTATTATTATTAAAGCTGAGAGTCAGGCCTGACATCAGCATTAAGTTTGCACTCAAAGGGCCAGTTGTAACTTTAAGACTATATAAATAAATAAATAAATATATAATATATGTAAAATAATGTATTATACGTTATTGACTCTCTCAGAAGTCTAGGGCTAATAATTCTCTTCAGTGTGAATATCACACAATGAGTAATAAATCATTCCAATGTGTACCATAGGACAGTGAACCAAACAGTTTAAAAGGGAGTGATTAGTAAAATATGCATGAATAAAAAGAAAGAATACTAACTAGGTAAGAAGCCCTGAGACACAGTTTCGTGAGAAAAGACCCGCAGAACCCGGTACCGGGGCTCTCTGGCTTAACGGGTTAATGAGGATTACAGAACCTCTCCATAGTCAGAACCAAGCTGGTTCCACCTGAACCTGTTCCTCCCCGGACTCTGGTCCTCTGCTCTGTGACTCTGATCTCTGAGTCCTTCTTCTACTTTTCACACACTTTGTTTTTTGCACCTGCCTTTGTTCAGTCTGGCTTTTAGTTCTTTAGTTGCTTGATTAAAAATGTTAAGCAGCAAACCCCAATGTTAGTCATTCTGTATCTGTGTGAAAGAGTTTGTTATTTAAAATGTGTCTCCTACTGAACTGTTTCAAACACGTCATGTGGTCTTAATGTGATCTTATCAATAAGGACATGCAGCGTATTGCACAACACCTCTCATCACATCATGGAAGCTATTGCACCCCCCCCCCCCATGAGGGAATGGAAGTGTTCTGGCCTCAAAGCACCGTTATTGGCATCAGCCGTTTTCTACAGGCATATTTTACCAACGTTTTTGTCTGTATGATTGTACTGAGTGTAGCCCATAGTGATTCCTCCTGATAGCTGATATAATAAAAGACTACAGGAACACTTATGAGGCAGTGTGCTGCTCTTCAACAAATTACAGCCAACAGGTGGTCGTTAAAAGTTCAAAGTTATGGGGTCTCATTATTTGACCTTAAGGGCTATTCTGTATATGAGGTCCTGAAGTATCTGCTCCATTATCTGTATCAAATGCACATTGATGCCACCAGATGACACAATAATAATAGAAAGTACTACAAATTAATTAATTTACATCTTAAATTATTAATATATACACAACATATTTTTTACAAATATCCAACCTTCAAATGTACATTTTAAATCAACGTTGCTCTGCACACTTGCTAGAGAACATTTGTGTGGTAATCTCAGTTCCTTTGTAGGGCTGCGAGAGTATGGCTAAAAGTATGTGAGTAACTCTCACTGTAAACTATTGAATTATGACCGATCATAACTCAGCTGTATGCACACACATTTAGCACGGGTTAGGAAACGGGCTCCGTGTTACAAGACGGGTCGGGGGGTTTGGTGGCACACACACACACACACACACACACACACACACACACACACACACACACACACACACACACACACACACACACACACACACACACACACACACACACACACACACACACACACACAGCTGCAGACTCTCTGCACGGAGGAGCAGCGGAGTCCGGGGTGGCAGCAACTCCTGATCGGAGCAGAGACACACGTTCACCAAGCCGAAAAAACGATATCCGGTCACAGACTTTACAGAGATGCTGTATGAGAAAAAGTTTGGAAGATAGTAGACCTCAACAATATAATTATGATCAGTGAAATGGCCATGACATGGGCCCTTTAATGGGAGCCTCCAGCTCTCAGGATCCTCTTCTGTGGAACCAGCTCCCAGTCTGTTGGGGGGGGGGGGGGGGGTCCACATTAAAGAGCAGCTGAAGACTTCCCTTTGTATAAGCTGTATCGAGCTTTTGATTAGACTTTTGTTTACTTTGTTAGTTTTTATGATGCCTCCTGTAGCACCTTGGGATTGCTGTTAGCAATGAAAGGTGCTTTATAATTGAATTTATTATTATTATTATTATTAAAGCTGAGAGTCAGGCCTGACATCAGCATTAAGTTTGCACTCAAAGGGCCGGTTGTAACTTTAAGACTATATAAATAATAATAAATATATAATATATGTAAAATAATGTATTATACGTTATTGACTCTCTCAGAAGTCTAGGGCTAATAATTCTCTTCAGTGTGAATATCACACAATGAGTAATAAATCATTCCAATGTGTACCATAGGACAGTGAACAAAACAGTTTCAAAGGGGAGTGATTAGTAAAATATGCATGAATAAAAAGAAGAATACTAACTAGGTAAGAAGCCCTGAGACACAGTTTCGTGAGAAAAGACCCGCAGGCCCCGGTACCGGGGCTCTCTGGCTTAACGGGTTAATGAGGATTACAGAACCTCTCCATAGTCAGAACCAAGCTGGTTCCACCTGAACCTGTTCCTCCCCGACTCTGGTCCTCTGCTCTGTGACTCTGATCTCTGAGTCCTTCTTCTACTTTTCACACACTTTGTTTTTTGCAGCTGCCTTTGTTCAGTCTGGCTTTTAGTTCTTTAGTTGCTTGATTAAAAATGTTAAGCAGCAAACCCCAATGTTAGTCGTTCTGTATGTGTGTGAAAGAGTTTGTTATTTAAAATGAGACATTTATGTTTACTTGTTCTCCTTCTAAAGACTAGCGTTGGATAATTTCCCTCAAAATAGGATCATGCTCAGCCTCTGATGTGATGATGTGACATGTAGCTGAAGAGAGAAGAGAGCGGGAAGTGACCATCAGATATCAATATATCAATACCATCAGATATGTTTCCAGAGAGACTCCACCTCTCGCTTTACGCTGATATAATGTGGGGACAAACATGAGATGCTCAGAAGAAAGAGAGAGAGAGAGAGAGAGACAGAGAAGAGACATGGATCACCTGCTGCTGCTGATGATGCTACTGCTCTGGAGCTCAGGTAGGAATACACTTTATCATTTATTATATTCAAATATCTTTGTGATCTGTCAAGAAACACTACTCGTAAACACTGACAGCAAGATACACACACACACACCACACACACACACACACACACACACACACACACACACACCACACAGCAAATGTGTATGCTATTTTCTTTGGGTAAATATATATTTTATTGATCTCCCCTTCATCGTCTTTATCTTCAGACTTTAAGAGTTGTTTTCTCCGGAGGCCGCGCTGACGCAGAGAGCGTGTTTTAGAGAGTGGGTCGTGTTGTGCAATAGCTCCCTGTCCTTATCGCTGGTGGTGTGTGTGTGTGTGTGTGTGTGTGTGTGTGTGTGTGTGTTGTGTGTGTGTGTGGTGTGTGTGTGTGTGTGTGTGTGTGTGTGTGTGTGTGTGTGTGTGTGTGTGTTGTGTGTGTGTGTGTGTGTGTGTGTGTGTGTGTGTGTGTGTGTGTGTGTGTGTGCGTGCGTGCGTGTGTGTGTGTTTGTGTCTGTGTGTGTGTGTGTGTGTGTGTGTCTGTGTGTGTGTGTGTGTGGTGTGTGTGTGTGTGTGTGTGTGTGTGTGTGTGGTTGGGATGTGCTTAAGTACATGTTTTTTTATAATAACTTGTAACTTTGATCAGATCAAATGAAGACACGTCATCAGTTGCATAATCAGCAGAAACTACGGAAAGAGTTTGTTTTCAACAAGGGTGTAACTTTGGTTTGAGAAGTGGGGGTGCACAAAACAGGGGTCCTCCCCAATGAGACATTTTCTCTATTTCATTCCATTTCCTGCCTTTCTACAATACATTAGGGACTATGGTGTTAACAAGGCCAAGCAGAGTGTGTAGTGTATATGATAGTGCAGATTGATGTAGTGTCCTCTCCATGTGAACCTGATGTGTTTCTTTTTACATTGAAGCTAAAGCATCAATCTGGTGATTACCAGGTCATATTAAAACAGGTACGGGTCAGCTAGTTAACTCTGCAGTTAGTGATAGGGGAGTGAGGCGTTCAGGTGACAGCAGAAGGTGGGAACTGGCAGCATCCTCTGTGGTTCCTCCTAATGTAATTGTTGCTGTAGAACATGTGTCAGTGTGATGATGGTGCTCCATGACTCATTTGAACTGAAGGAGCATATTCTCTAAAGTGAACTGTTGCTTTAACTCTGAATATGTGACTTCTCTGTGAACGTGTTATTCTCAGCTTTAGTAAACTGGTGAAATGACTCCAGAGTGAGTTCACTGACGTGTTCCTGAGATGATAGAAAACTCTGTTTACCTTATCTTCTGATTTCTCCTCAGGACTCCAGGCTGAAGGAAACACAACCTCAACAGGTAAAGTGCTCAGTTTATTCACCCTGTTACTCTTGAAGTGATTACAGTCTGTAAACAACCTTTATCATAAAGCATGATGTAGTTTAAAGACTTCACCACTAACTGATCCTAGTTTCATCATTTATGATTCTACCATGTTTGTGAAACCAGGATATACTTCAAAGGTCAACAACAAACCATCATCACCTTTTCATCACCACCACTTTTCATGATTATACTTTATAAATACCATCAGATCATCACATTGAAAAGGAATCTAACTTCGATACAACCAACGTTAATATCTAGGCCGTCTCCGATACCGAGCTCCGTGCTGATAAGGCTCCGGTGAACGGCGTCCAATCTTTTTAGGACTAAACCCCCCAGAATCTACATGCAAGATCAACGTAATCTGCTTAGGGGGCGTCTACAGCGTGGCCTCTAACACCAAACTGCCCGTCGTATCCCTAGTTTAGGCACTCCAGCCTCGGATGTCCGACCGCTAGGATAGCAAAACGGAGTGTATGTGTAGTAGGTGTTGGTGGGCTGGTAGAACCCAGAGCAGTATCTAAACTGCCCCTGGAGGAGAAACCCTGTGTCGTTGGGAGACTCCTTGGTAATTAGGGCAGCTTCAGGACCCACAATCCCTAACCCCAATTTTATCCCCTTATACCAATTAAAACAATGCAAATGTAATATCAAACCCAGCCAGAGTCAGACATTAATATCACAGCAGTGACATTACCACATCAGCAGAGCATATGTCATATTTCAACATCAATCAAAACTACATCAACCAGTAACCAATGTGAAACTATAGTTTAACCTTAGCAGAGTTTCTATTCCCCTTAAACAATTTAAAATCCAAATGATCAACTAATGTCAGCCTTTTCCAAGGAAGGGTGTTCTTACCTCACTCTAAGACCAAGCAGATACCTTCAGAGACCACCAGAGAGACCAGGAGTTGGGTCGAAATGTACAAAGCAAACCGGTTTTATTAAGGTTTCAACAAAAATAGCGATTTACAAGAATCCAAAAATAACAAAAACACAAATCAAAATACAAAAGCAACAGGTTCACAAGTCAAATGTCCTGAAAAGCCTTCTAAAAGAGCCCAGGCCCAAGCCCGGCCCAAGCCAGGCCCGGCCCAGGCCCAGGCCCAAGCCCAGGCCCAGGCCCAGGCCCAGGCCAGGCCCAATCCCAAACACAAGCCCAGGCCCAGGCCCAGGCCCAGGCCCAGGCCCAGGCCCAGGCCCAGGCCCAGGGCTGAAAAGACATGATGGAAACATCCTTTCTATTTACAGCAATTTAGCATCTTGTCATCAATGGTAAGCTTAATGGAGGTAGGTGAGGTAAAGGTCAGGTCTGACACGGCCACTGAACAGCAGAACTGTCAACACCCTCTCTTGGCCGTGGCATACTGGCAGGATTGGATGGCGCTGATTAGGGTCAAGGACAATACACATGTATTAGTGCAAGGACCATCAGGTACCCTTATAGGGCAGTCAAATCCTCCGTCCACCGCCTGGCCCCTCAGGCTGGCGGCCCCCTCTCTGCTACCATCACTGGGAGGGTGACACACTACTTCTTTACCTTCACCATCTGCACCTCTTAATAAACGTGTTTACTATGTGTCAGGCCCAGCATGGTGTTTGACTCTTGAAAAGGCTTACCTGAAATAGTCAAGCAGAAGACAAATGTAATCAAAATTTGATTTCAAAATAATAAAAGTCAAAAGCAAATTCTTGTCAAAGTTTAAAAAGCAAACTTATCTCAAAACAATTGAATATTATCATAATGTCACACAAAAATAAAAGAATAAATGATTAACAATCATGTATATCAGAAAACATAGATATGCACCACTGAGTATAGAAGTGGGTTTAAACAACACAAAGCTAAATGGCTTAACAGCATTATCATAAGTAGTCAAAAATGTATAGTAACATGATGTTTAAAATAAATCAAGATACTCTGCACTTTTAACGGCACAATGTCAGCAGGTCAGGTCCACAGCATTTCTGGAGCCCTCTCTCATCTGTGGCCCGTCTGGTCAGCTGCTGTAAAAGATTAGTTTGGTGGCACAGAAGTCCTAGACTTCTTAGCCGGAGGAGGAGGTAGACCCTTCCCCAAGCTCCCTAGGACTAATGTCAAAATAATCTTCTAAATGTTCTGTAACATACCAGCGAGGTGGTTCCCTGTTATCCCCGCGGAGTCTCAGTGAGAGACCCGTCCTAGATGCTGGCAACAAATGATCAGATAACTCTTCTCTCTGATATGAGCGTCCATCACCAACCAACCACTCAACAGAACGTCTATAAAGGGACTGAAACATTGCTATAGTAAATATCACACATTTTCTTAAAATATTGTTACATCTACTTGGTTTTAAATTCATTACTACCAACCAGGAGTTGGATAAACACCAGATACAAAAGGAGTTGGTCAAATCTCCAAAGTGAGCAAACCTATTCTAATGACTTTTAGCAGTTAAAAACCTTCTAACATGATTCTACTTATTGAACTGCTCCCTGATAGGAAGAAACTAATAACACAACTGAACTCTCCTTTCTGCTCAAAATGGATAAATCAATAAACAACTCAGCGTTGGCCGATTGATAAGGCCATTTAGCCAGTTTCTAATAAGTACAATGGGGATAGCTAAGATCAAAGTCACAAATCCCCCATTCTTTAACGACTTTGGGGTAATCAAAACTAAATAAAAAATAGTCAAAATGATTCCAATCAGGATCTCTTGTATTGACTGGGATGAAGCATTCTCAGAGGTAACGTTCGTCTCTCCATTACGTGCTGTCACTGTCTCAGGTCCAGAGAGTAGTGAGAGTATGTAAGGCGGGGGTGCTGATCTCTATCTCGAGCTGCATGTCAAACCACATCAACATCCGGTGCTTAGCCTGCAGCAAGGAGGAGAGGCAAAAGAGGAGGAATCTCCCTCTCAGCAGTTTAGAACATTTTCTTTATAATTGTTTTCTTAAGCAGCTTTTATGGATAAAGGTTTTTAGCAAAGTTGGGAGAGGAGGAATCATGTTGATCTACCGAAGCCAACCTCTCCATCTCCCCTGAACAACAGGACTCTCCCTAAATGTCTTCCTTTGTTTAACTCTCTTGTTTTGTTAACCCATGACCCAAAAAGAAACATGTACATTTTAAGATTAGCCTTAGTAGTTTAAGGGCCAGCCAAATCATCTTAAAGGTGAATTTGATCAGGAACAAACATAATGTTGTGATGTACAGTAGTGCTTGTTGAAGCAGTCCAAATCTGAACTAAACACCTGAAACTATGGCCACAGCTAGAATAATAAGAAAAGCCAAAAGTCCCCACTTAGCTTTATTGAAAGCATAGAACATGTTTAGCCGTAAATCATTCACAAATGTCTTCTTAGTTTGACCAAAAACAGAATGCATTGGATCCTATATTGAACTAGCAGACAAAACAGAACAGAAAAAGTCAGATGGGACTCTCAGGTCCTTCATTTCTCCCCATCCCACGTGCAATGACTTTGTCCCTTTTTACTGGAGATTTGTAATAAGATGCAAATGTAATCTTAAGTCAAATCTACTATACGTCAGTAAGTCAAATGTACTTACAAAAACTGAGTGTGACAGTAAAGTTGACTTAAGTGCCTTTAGTAACAAACACTTCTTAACTGTAAGTAGAAGCTACTTGAAATATACGTTGTTACATGTACTTAGGTTTTCTGAGTGCGTTTTCTTACCTGGATTTTCCTAAATCTTACTCCCCGTTTCTGTCAGTGTAACCTGGAACTCCTTTTGTTGAATACATGTGATGTAGTAGTATTATAAAACCATATACTCCAGTAAAGTAAAAACCTGTACTTACAGTACTTGTATATGTACTTTATTACTTCCCACCACTGGTTTATAGAGAGCTGGAGTTAATGATCTGATTATCACTCGGAAGTATTAATAGAATAAATGATTAATGATTAAAATATGCTATATCAATGAAGGACACGACTCTCTTGTTTCTCTCCAGAGCCTGGTGTTAGGCTGGTGGGAGGAGAGAGTCGCTGTGCAGGAGACCTGGAGGTGGAACATGAGGGAGAATGGAGACCAGTGGGGGCTTCTCTCCGGACCCTGAAGGCAGCAGGAGTCGTCTGCAGAGAGCACGACTGTGGCTCTGCTGTTTCTGTGGGAGAGAGAGAGGAGTCCTCAAGAGACCTGTGTAGTCAGATCTCTCTGTGTTGAGTCTGGATCTGCTCTGAGGGAGTGTGCAGATCACTTCCTCTAAACATCCTGAATCTCACCTGCTCAGGTAAGCCATCAGTGACATCATCTGTGACATCATCTGTGACATCATCTGTGACATCATCATGACATCATCTGTGACATCATCTGTGACATCATCAGTGACATCATCAATTAGATTTTTATTTTTTATTTTTCTTTTTACTATTTAAAAATACCCAAATAAAATGATGAACAGTGTATGAAGCAGCCGGGCGTAGTGGGTGGGCTACTGGCTCTATAGGCCCACCCACTCATTCATCAAATTCACTGGAGAAAATATAGTTTACGGATTTTTATTTTTGATTATCAAAATGAATAATTCAAATATAAAATAATAGCAAAAATAAGTTTCCCTTTAAAAAATGCATACAATTAGAAGCAACATGTATTAACGTATCAGGCTTCTGTTGTGTGAGATGTTCTATCCAATCACAACAGGCCAACGTGAAATGGCCTGTTGTGATTGGCCTACATAGCTCACATAGTCGAAGCGCGGCGCCAACACAACGTAGGACGTCCCACAGACCCCGCAGAGGAAGGAGGAAAATATAGCACTCATTTACAGAGTCACAAGAATCCATGTTCAGAGTTTTCAAAAGAGTGAGAGGGGAGAGGCCAGAACCATCATCCTCACAGCAGGGGCCGTCTAGAGGCCAGAACCATCATCCTCACAGCAGGGGCCGTCTAGAGGCCAGAACCATCATCCTCACAGCAGGGGCCGTCTAGAGGCCAGAACCATCATCCTCACAGCAGGGGCCGTCTAGAGGCCAGAACCATCATCCTCACAGCAGGGGCCGTCTAGAGGCCAGAACCATCATCCTCACAGCAGGGGCCGTCTAGAGGCCAGAACCATCATCCTCACAGCAGGGGCCGTCTAGAGGCCAGAACCATCATCCTCACAGCAGGGGCCGTCTAGAGGCCAGAACCATCATCCTCACAGCAGGGGCCGTCTAGAGGCCAGAACCATCATCCTCACAGCAGGGGCCGTCTAGAGGCCAGAACCATCATCCTCACAGCAGGGGCCGTCTAGAGGCCAGAACCATCATCCTCACAGCAGGGGCCGTCTAGAGGCCAGAACCATCATCCTCACAGCAGGGGCCGTCTAGAGGCCAGAACCATCATCCTCACAGCAGGGGCCGTCTAGAGGCCAGAACCATCATCCTCACAGCAGGGGCCGTCTAGAGGCCAGAACCATCATCCTCACAGCAGGGGCCGTCTAGAGGCCAGAACCATCATCCTCACAGCAGGGGCCGTCTAGAGGCCAGAACCATCATCCTCACAGCAGGGGCCGTCTAGAGGCCAGAACCATCATCCTCACAGCAGGGGCCGTCTCACTCCAGATTCTGCCTCTCTGCTTTCTGTGTCTCTAAAATGTATCAATGTAATGTGAACCAAAAGAAATGAACAAGCAGTGTTACATTTCATTTCACTCCTTGCAGCCTGGAGCACGGCTGATATGAAGAGTCATGAAACCCACCGGGTTATTTGGAGCCTCCACCTCTAGAATGATACAATTCACCATTTAATGGAAAACACGAGATCAATAAACAAACAACAGCTTGAATTCAATGATGACGCCATGTTTAAGAACAACGTGTTTACAAACATCAATCAGATAACACATGTGAAACACACATGTGAGAGTAAAGAATGAAACCTTTTGAAAGTGTGTGTGTGAGAGCAGAGGTGGAGCTGAGCAGGAGCAGAGGGTCTGCAGAGGAGGATGCTTTGTTGAAGACACAGGGAAGGGTTCACTAATGGAGACCACTTGCTAGAGGGTATCAGATGTAGATGTGAGGGTACCTGCAGTCTGTGTTCTTATCAAACATGTGTTCTGTTGTTCATCATCAACTCATGTTGGAACTGAGTCCAGTTTGAATCTCTGAAATATAGTTTCATCTCTTTGATGGTGTGTCTTTGACCTCTGTTTGACCTTCTGTCCTCTGCAGACTCTGTCAGGCTGCTGGGGGGGACTGGTCTGTGCTCAGGCAGACTGGAGGTGAACTCTGACCAGTCTAACCAGTCTAACCCGTCCTGGTCCTCAGTGTGTGAGGCTGACTTTGACCAGCAGGATGCTCAGGTGGTCTGCCGGCAGCTGGGCTGTGGGGCTCCTTCAGTCCTCCAGGGGGCGCTCTATGGAGAAGGGGAGGCTCCAATGTGGACCAAAGAGTTCCAGTGTGGAGGCCATGAGTCTGCTCTCCTGGACTGTAGCTCAGCCTCAGAGAGAAACACCTGCTCACCTGGCACAGCTGTTAGCCTCACCTGCTCAGGTAGAGAGGAGCTGTGATTGGTTCATTCTGTTCTCATCAAACTCACTTTATTCTCTCTCTGATCTCTCTCTTGTTTCTCTCCAGAGCCTGGTGGTGTTCAGCTGGTGGGAGGAGAGAGTCGCTGTGCAGGAGACCTGGAGGTGGAACATCTGGGAGAATGGAGACCAGTGGAGTATCTCTCTCTCTGGACCCTGAAGGAAGCAGGAGTCGCCTGCAGAGAGCTCGACTGTGGCTCTGCTGTTTCTGTGGGAGAGAGAGGAGTCCTCAGAGACCTGTGTGGATCACTCTCTCTGTGTTGAGTCTGGATCTCCTCTGAGGGAGTGTGCAGCATCATATTCCTCTCTACTTCCTGACTCTCACCTGCTCAGGTAAGCCCATCAGGGACATTGTTTATGACATCATGTCCTCTGTCTCTTTGTTAGTCTCTCTCTCTCTCTCTGACAAAGAGACTATCCCTCTCTGCTACCTGGACTGTCACAGACTGAAAGCTCTTTGTAATGTCTTCAAAGCGGTGTCTTCAGACTGAGAGGAGGTTTTCACAGAGACTCTCTCTCTCTCTCTCTCTCTCTCTCTCTCTCTCTCTCTCCAGATAAGCTGCCGGTGCCGGTGACCACGCCCACGGCGCCGGCGCCGCCGGTGGTGGAACCGCCGGTCAGTGGATCCGTGGCAGAGCCGACGGTTTCACACAAAGAAAGCACACAGGCAGGTACGCACAGTATCACACACACAGACACTCAGGTCACACAGGAAGCAGACAGTGAGCACACTGCAGCCAGAGTAGCTGAGTCTGTTCTGGAGGATGTTGAAATGGATGAGGATTTATTAAGGTTGCCTGTCAAAAGGAAAAACGAAGAAGTGAGCAAAGACACTGTGGCACAGAAAGGGAAGTGTCAAAGTCAGAGTCGCTGTGTTCCTCCTCTCAGCCAGAGGGTGTGACAGAGGACTCAGAGGACTCAGAGGACTCAGAGGACTCAGAGGACTCAGGCCCCGGCTCCACGAGGATAAATACGGCAAAACGCATCGGAGTAACGCAAATGCAACCGCAAAAAACCTTCCGCCCCCACGCAATATACACCGGATTGTGTCAAGCTCCACGAGACGGCTCCGTTACATCCAAACGCTGGAAAAACTGCAGTACATATGCCGAACCTGTACGTGGCGCTGTAACTTCCTCCACAAAAGCAGCAACTTCCTCCACAAAAGCAGCGAAGAATGGTTGTCATGGCTGCCCTTCTGTTTATTCCATGGGTGGGGGCCGAGGGATCCGCGCAGAGTTTTTCGCCGGTCAACGTTTGTTAAAGTTTAAATCTTCCGGACAAAATTATAAAAGTGCCGGTCAAAGGTCTTCATTGTTATTTATTGAGCTTTAAACAAAATGAATAACGACGATATAATGATATATAATCATCAAATACACAGAGCCTATCTCTTTTTCCTCTCTTCTGACAGCGTCAGTGTCTCATGCAGCAGCTGATCCAGTAATGAGTGACCCGACAGTAAAAATGAACATATTTATAACTAGTTTAGGTAGTTTGAGAGGTAATTAAAATAGCTAAGTGTGATGATCTGACTTGAAGTGTGTGTTTTGCTCCCGCTGCATCACAGCGGCAGGAGCTGCGTGTTTCCGTCCTGTCAGATTAGACTTCACTCGCGTTTATGTCCATATCGAGATAAAGATAAATAATCTGAATTCAAGGAGGAGCTCCTTTAGATGTTGCACAAAGAACTGTAGCATGGTCAGTAGCGACTGGAGCATGATAGCAACCCCGCGGGGGAGAGGCGGGGCTATGAAAACGAATGACCGTATAGGCGACCCCGTTGGACCCCCCAGAGCGCTCCGTTCCCAGATCTATCCACCTTTGGACCCGTTGTCGTTTGCGGGTCTGTTTCTACGTTTCCCTTACGGCGTCGTCGAGCTTAGAGGGCTATACGCATGAGAAATATGCGGATTCAACCCGTTTTCGTCCTCGTGGAGCCGGGGCCTCAGAGGACTCAAAGGACTCAGAGGACTCAGAGGACTCAGAGGACTCAGAGGACTCAGAGGGCTCAGAGGACTCAGAGGACTCAGAGGACTCAGAGGACTCAGAGGACTCAGAGGACTCAGAGGTAGAAAAGGGAGAGGAGTATTCTTTCCAGAGGATCAGATCCTTTCTGGCGGAAACTAACTCTGTCTCTCTCTCTCTCATTCTCTCTGTCTCTCTCTCTCTGTCACTCTCTCTGTCTCTCTCTCTCTCTCTCTCTCTCTCTCTCTCTCTCTCTCTCTCTCTCTCCTCTCTCTCTGTCACTCTCTCTGTCTCTGTCTTTCTGTCTCTCTCTCTCTCTCTCTCTCTGTCTCTCTCTCTCTCTCGTTCTCTCTCTCTCTCTCTCTCTCTCTCTCTCTCTCTCTCTCTCTCTCTCTCTCTCTCTCTCTCTCTCTCTCTCTCTCTCTCTCTCTCTCTGTCACTCTCTCTGTCTCTGTCTTTCTGTCTCTCTCTCTCTCTCTCTCTCTCTCTCTCTCTCTCTCTCTCTCTCTCTCTGTCACTCTCTCTGTCTCTCTCTCTCTCTGTCACTCTCTCTGTCTCTGTCTCTCTGTCTCTCTCTCTCTGTCACTCTCTCTGTCTCTGTCTCTGTCGTTTTCTCTGTCTCTCTCTCTCTCGTTCTCTCTCTCGTTCTCTCTCTCTGTCTCTCTCTCTCTCCTCTCACTCTGCCACACTTCCTGTTCCCGGCTGCAGAGCCCGCCCACCAGGGAAACTACAGCTGTGTTTATCACGTCTCTGCTTTTTCTCAGGACTTCTCCTCTGAGAGCCGTCTGCTCTCCGTCACCGTCACAGGTGAGCTGTTAGAGTTTACTGTAGGACAGAGCGTGATGCTCCCCAGGAGAACGCTGGTGAGGACTGAGTGTTTTACTGTGAGCCCTGAAGCAGTCACACCCTTACATCACATGTAGCTTTCCAGAGCAACGTACAATAAGTGCAATGAACCGTGAACACATGAATCCAGAACATCAATCCTCCAGTCAGCTGTAGTTTACATTGGAGTATTGCCATGAGTACTGAGTGTTTAACAGATACAGCTAGCAGCTTCTCCCTACAGTCCTACTGTCTGCTATGAACAGGGAAAAAGGTTGGGGTTGAATGAAGATCTTAAGAACATGTAGTTTATTGTAATATAACTGTAGAGAGGAGTCTCCATGCTGAAGTGGGTTCAGGTCTCTGTGTGTTTGCTGACTCTTGATGTGATTCTGTCCAGGTGTTCGATCAGATCCAAAACCTTTTATCATCCGAGCCGTCGTCCTGCCGCTGATTCAGCTGCTGGTGACCATCGGACTTTACTTCTACTGTAAGGTACGGAAACATGTTGTTGTTCCACTGACTGAATGATGAGGTACTGAAACATGTTGTTGTTCCACTGACTGAATGATGAGGTACTGAAACATGTTGTTGTTCCACTGACTGAATGATGAGGGACTGAAACATGTTGTTGTTCCACTGACTGAATGATAGGTACTGAAACATGTTGTTGTTCCACTGACTGAATGATGAGGTACTGAAACATGTTGTTGTTCCACTGACTGAATGATGAGGTACTGAAACATGTTGTTGTTCCACTGACTGAATGATGAGGTACTGAAACATGTTGTTGTTCCACTGACTGAATGATGAGGTACTGAAACATGTTGTTGTTCCACTGACTGAATGATGAGGTACTGAAACATGTTGTTGTTCCACTGACTGAATGATGAGGGACTGAAACATGTTGTTGTTCCACTGACTGAATGATGAGGGACTGAAACATGTTGTTGTTCCACTGACTGAATGATAGGACTGAAACATGTTGTTGTTCCACTGACTGAATGATGAGGACTGAAACATGTTGTTGTTCCACTGACTGAATGATGAGGTACTGAAACATGTTGTTGTTCCACTGACTGAATGATGAGGTACTGAAACATGTTGTTGTTCCACTGACTGAATGATGAGGGACTGAAACATGTTGTTGTTCCACTGACTGAATGATGAGGTACTGAAACATGTTGTTGTTCCACTGACTGAATGATGAGGGACTGAAACATGTTGTTGTTCCACTGACTGAATGATGAGGGACTGAAACATGTTGTTGTTCCACTGACTGAATGATGGGACTGAAACATGTTGTTGTTCCACTGACTGAATGATGAGGGACTGAAACATGTTGTTGTTCCACTGACTGAATGATGAGGTACTGAAACATGTTGTTGTTCCACTGACTGAATGATGAGGTACTGAAACATGTTGTTGTTCCACTGACTGAATGATGAGGGACTGAAACATGTTGTTGTTCCACTGACTGAATGATAAGAGGACTGAAACATGTTGTTGTTCCACTGACTGAATGATGAGGGACTGAAACATGTTGTTGTTCCACTGACTGAATGATGAGGGACTGAAACATGTTGTTGTTCCACTGACTGAATGATGAGGTACTGAAACATGTTGTTGTTCCACTGACTGAATGATGAGGGACTGAAACATGTTGTTGTTCCACTGACTGAATGATGAGGACTGAAACATGTTGTTGTTCCACTGACTGAATGATGAGGGACTGAAACATGTTGTTGTTCCACTGACTGAATGATGAGGGACTGAAACATGTTGTTGTTCCACCACTGACTGAATGATAGGGACTGAAACATGTTGTTGTTCCACTGACTGAATGATGAGGGACTGAAACATGTTGTTGTTCCACTGACTGAATGATGAGGGACTGAAACATGTTGTTGTTCCACTGACTGAATGATGAGGGACTGAAACATGTTGTTGTTCCACTGACTGAATGATGAGGGACTGAAACATGTTGTTGTTCCACTGACTGAATGATGAGGGACTGAAACATGTTGTTGTTCCACTGACTGAATGATGAGGTACTGAAACATGTTGTTGTTCCACTGACTGAATGATGAGGGACTGAAACATGTTGTTGTTCCACTGACTGAATGATGAGGTACTGAAACATGTTGTTGTTCCACTGACTGAATGATGAGGTACTGAAACATGTTGTTGTTCCACCACTGACTGAATGATGAGGTACTGAAACATGTTGTTGTTCCACCACTGACTGAATGAAACAGTGTGTGTTATTGAACAGGAGTGATGCAGGAAGTCTCACTGTGTGCTGTCATGTCTCTCCAGGCCACCAGGGGGCGGAGGCCGAGCCGACAGGAGGACATTGAGCTGGATTACCTGGGTGTTCCTGCTGAAGAGGAAGGAGCTCAGGGAGCAGAGTAGCAGCTCCAAGGAGCTCCTCTCACACACATGGGTTTATCAGCTCTTAGAGCTTTTAACCAACGTTAGAAAATATAGCTTTCACTCTGAAAGTCACCAGCAATGTGTGAGTGCCTCATGTTTCCTGACTTCCTGTCAGCTCCAAGCCCATTGGTTCCCACTGAAGATGAAGATCTTTAAACACATCACAAGTTAGTTTTATTATGAAAAGTCAATGCAGTCGGTGCAGTTTGAAACCACAGACCAACCCAGGCCGCTCAGGAACTAAGTTGGCCAATTAATGCCATATATTAATGTTCAAATATCCTCTAAAAACAGTGTTACAATACCCAGTGTTTGAATCTAATGTAGTGATTCCTGAGATAACAGGAGGAACGCGTTACAGCGCCACCTAGTGTTGGATTTGTAGACCTCGAGCACAACAAGGTTTTTTTATATTCAATCAACAAATAAGACAAAGTACAGTTTTTAAAATGTTACGTTTTTCACAACAATTCATCTGATCAGCGAGATAGGATATTTGATCCCCTTGTGGGTCACATGGGTCATTTCAGCAGCAGGACCAGATTTAGCTGATCAATATACAAATAGGAATTGAACAAAAGTAAATAGTCCAAACACTTCTTATTTCAAACAATGCTGATGTTTTATTGAAAAATGTTATTTCAGAAGAATTGCTTGATTTTGGTCTGAAGAGATTGTTTGTAAAAAAAGAAGCTTTTTTAGAGAAATCCGATTATATTTGTAATTTGCCAAAATGTATAAGATTGTAACTTTTCTTTAATGTTCTTATTTCACATGTACTGAGCTCAGTTTGTAATCATTTTCAATCATTCAGGATTTTTCTTACGTTATATCATTTTTGATGGTATTTTCTGTATGTTGTAGTAATTTAGCTGTTTTGAAGAACTCCACCTATTGGAGAGCATTCCCAAATTCATAAGATATTAAATACTAACATGTTGTAATTAAAAATGTACATCATTTTGTAGAAGTTTCCTTTTTAAAAGGTAATGTGCTTTGTTATGTGATCAAGATGTGCTTGTTTTTGTATTATTGAGGATTGACTTATTTCACAAGATGATCAATAATATGTAATCATTACTTTTTGGACTTTTATGAAACATTTTAATTTCTTTAGAATTTCACTTTTTTCAAAGAATTCAGATTATTTTTGTGATTTAGGATTTTCCCAAATTCAGGAGACTAATTATTTCGTACTTAAAATGTTAACATTGTCCGTAAACAAGTGTTGTGATTTTGGAACCGAGAAATGTTTTTGCTTCATAAGAATTTTGATTGATTTTGTTGTTTTTTGCATTTCTGAAGAATTTAGCTTTCGCCAATTAAGGTTTTTAGATGTGGCTTTTTTTAACAAATGTTGTATTTGAAGATTTTTCATGATTTTGCTTAAATCTTGCATCACAAATGCTACTTGATTTTATAATGAAGAGTTTTGACCGATTTGGTTTCCATGAGGTTACGATGAAGCAAATCGTCTTAAATTCTGAACACAGCAGAATCCTCCAGAAACCATGACGATGTTCAACATCACTGTAATAAATGCTGTCATTTGCTATGTACCAAAAAAAATAAAACTTCTTTAATAATCCATGAAACTCTGAGAGTGAGCTGATTTCAAAAGTGTTTCTCCTGGTTGGAAAATGATGTGTTTGCTTTGTTTCTGTGTGAGAACTAAACCTCAAGGCTTTAGTTATAACAGGTTAGTATTGAAGTAATCTCTGTGTCAAACAAACGTTTATGATTCTTACACGTTTAGTTCAGCAGAATAATCTCCACATATTAACACCACTTTAGGATTTCTGAAGTAGAAAGCTAATGTTGGGCTATAAAGGAAATACAGCACGGTCACATGACTTCACGTCACCACCGTTACATAGAGTATTGATCAGATTAATTATAATTACATAGAGTATTGCTCAGATTAGTTATTATTACATAGAGTATTGATCAGATTAATTATAATTACATAGAGTATTGCTCAGATTAGTTATAATTACATAGAGTATTGCTCAGATTAGTTATTATTACATAGAGTATTGATCAGATTAGTTATTATTATTACATAGAGTATTACTCAGATTAGTTATTATTACATAGAGTATTGCTCAGATTAGTTATTATTACATAGAGTATTGCTCAGATTAGTTATTATTATTACATAGAGTATTACTCAGATTAGTTATTATTATTACATAGAGTATTGATCAGATTAGTTATTATTACATAGAGTATTGATCAGATTAGTTATTATTATTACATAGAGTATTGCTCAGATTAATTATTATTACATAGAGTATTGATCAGATTAGTTATTATTACATAGAGTATTGATCAGATTAGTTATTATCACATAGAGTATTGATCAGATTAGTTATTATTTAAACTTTACTCGTCGTATTTTATATTTGATTATTTTGACAGTTTTCCTAAAACGTTGGAATTGTCTGAAATGTCTTTATCTCCATGATATTGTTCTCCTCCTCTCTCAGCAGAAACCTCTTACAGAAACCAAAGCGTCCACATTCCTTCCTCTCTATATTCTGAAGCTTTCTACACACACACCGTTCACACACTCATTTATCAACAAGTTATTGCAAAATGTGCAGAAAAAACATCTTTGAATTCAAACATAGCACAAACACAAATTATAAATAAATCCAATTATAAATAAATCAACAGAAACTAAAGTGTGACTCCCAACCTGAACATGACTTCTGGTATATTAACTTTAATAAATAACAATGTAATAAATATGAAACATACAGGTCAATATCACCTTGCTATTGGTAGCTGAACTGTCAACACCCCAAAACATATCCTTAGATAGAAATACCTCATTTTGAGTTATTTAGACTTAATTAACACTTATAGTTTCACGTCTTGTTACATAAGAATAGATCATATCTGTTAAGTGTTATTATGGGAGAATTACTATTCGTGTGGTACTGCTGCCTTATTAGGCCCATATTGAGCAGATTAAGACTCATGTACAACAACTTCCTTACTTACATTTTTACAAATGTTATAAATTAGTCTAGAGCTCCATCTATTGTAATTTGAGTGTATTACACGTCTGTCCATGGAACGTGAGTTTTGTGCAATTTGAGTGGCTGATATGCAGCTGGAGTAACATGTACATTGAGACGCATTGGGACATATCATCGTCACTTTCAATGTTAACCTTGTACATAGGAGGCACAATATGCTTACTCAGATTAGTTATTATCACATAGAGTATTGATCAGATTAATTATTATTACATAGAGTATTTCTCAGATTAGTTATTATCACATAGAGTATTGATCAGATTAATTATTATTACATAGAGTATTTCTCAGATTAGTTATTATCACATAGAGTATTGATCAGATTAATTATTATCACATAGAGTATTGCTCAGATTAGTTATTATTACATAGAGTATTGCTCAGATTAGTTATTATTACATAGAGTATTGCTCAGATTAGTTATTATTACATAGAGTATTGCTCAGATTAGTTATTATTACATAGAGTATTGCTCAGATTAGTTATTATCACATAGAGTATTGATCAGATTAGTTATTATTATTACATAGAGTATTGCTCAGATTAGTTATTATTACATAGAGTATTGCTCAGATTAGTTATTATCACATAGAGTATTGATCAGATTAATTATTATCACATAGAGTATTGCTCAGATTAGTTATTATTACATAGAGTATTTCTCAGATTAGTTATTATCACATAGAGTATTGATCAGATTAGTTTTATTATTACATAGAGTATTGATCAGATTAATTATTATTATTACATAGAGTATTGATCAGATTAGTTATTATCACATAGAGTATTTCTCAGATTAATTATTATTATTACATAGAGTATTGATCAGATTAATTATTATTATTACATAGAGTATTGATCAGATTAGTTATTATTACATAGAGTATTGATCAGATTAGTTATTATTATTACATAGAGTATTGCTGAGATTATTTATTATTATTACATAGAGTATTGCTCAGATTAGTTATTATTACATAGAGTATTGCTCAGATTAGTTATTATTACATAGAGTATTGCTCAGATTAGTTATTATCACATAGAGTATTGCTCAGATTAGTTATTATTACATAGAGTATTTCTCAGATTAGTTATTATTACATAGAGTATTGATCAGATTAGTTATTATTATTACATAGAGTATTGATCAGATTAATTATTATTATTACATAGAGTATTGATCAGATTAGTTATTATCACATAGAGTATTTCTCAGATTAATTATTATTATTACATAGAGTATTGATCAGATTAGTTATTATTACATAGAGTATTGATCAGATTAGTTATTATTACATAGAGTATTGATCAGATTAGTTATTATTATTACATAGAGTATTGCTGAGATTATTTATTATTATTACATAGAGTATTGCTCAGATTAGTTATTATTACATAGAGTATTGCTCAGATTAGTTATTATTACATAGAGTATTTCTCAGATTAGTTATTATCACATAGAGTATTGCTCAGATTAGTTATTATTACATAGAGTATTTCTCAGATTAGTTATTATTACATAGAGTATTGATCAGATTAGTTATTATTATTACATAGAGTATTGATCAGATTAATTATTATTATTACATAGAGTATTGATCAGATTAGTTATTATCACATAGAGTATTTCTCAGATTAATTATTATTATTACATAGAGTATTGATCAGATTAGTTATTATTACATAGAGTATTGATCAGATTAGTTATTATTATTACATAGAGTATTGCTGAGATTATTTATTATTATTACATAGAGTATTGCTCAGATTAGTTATTATTACATAGAGTATTGATCAGATTAATTATTATTATTACATAGAGTATTGATCAGATTAGTTATTATCACATAGAGTATTTCTCAGATTAGTTATTATTATTACATAGAGTATTGATCAGATTAATTATTATTATTACATAGAGTATTGCTCAGATTAGTTATTATTACATAGAGTATTGCTCAGATTAGTTATTATTACATAGAGTATTGATCAGATTAATTATTATTATTACATAGAGTATTGATCAGATTAGTTATTATCACATAGAGTATTTCTCAGATTAGTTATTATTATTACATAGAGTATTGATCAGATTAATTATTATTATTACATAGAGTATTGCTCAGATTAGTTATTATTACATAGAGTATTGCTCAGATTAGTTATTATTACATAGAGTATTGATCAGATTAATTATTATTATTACATAGAGTATTGATCAGATTAGTTATTATTACATAGAGTATTTCTCAGATTAGTTATTATCACATAGAGTATTTCTCAGATTAGTTATTATTATTACATAGAGTATTGATCAGATTAATTATTATTATTACATAGAGTATTGCTCAGATTAGTTATTATTACATAGAGTATTTCTCAGATTAGTTATTATCACATAGAGTATTGATCAGATTAGTTATTATTATTACATAGAGTATTGATCAGATTAATTATTATTATTACATAGAGTATTGATCAGATTAGTTATTATCACATAGAGTATTTCTCAGATTAGTTATTATTATTACATAGAGTATTGATCAGATTATTATTATTACATAGAGTATTGATCAGATTAGTTATTATCACATAGAGTATTGATCAGATTAGTTATTATTATTACATAGAGTATTGCTCAGATTAGTTATTATTATTACATAGAGTATTGATCAGATTAGTTATTATTACATAGAGTATTGCTCAGATTAGTTATTATTACATAGAGTATTGATCAGATTAGTTATTATCACATAGAGTATTTCTCAGATTAGTTTTATTATTACATAGAGTATTGATCAGATTAGTTATTATTACATAGAGTATTGCTCAGATTAGTTATTATTACATAGAGTATTGATCAGATTAGTTATTATCACATAGAGTATTGATCAGATTAGTTATTATTTAAACTTTACTCGTCGTATTTTATATTTGATTATTTCGACAGTTTTCCTAAAATGTTGGAATTGTCTCAAATGTCTTTATCTCCATGATATTGTTCTCCTCCTCTCTCAGCAGAAATCTCTTACAGAAACCAAAGCGTCCACATTCCTTCCTCTCTATATTCTGAAGCTTTCTACACACACACCGTTCACACACTCATTTATCAACAAGTTATTGCAAAATGTGCAGAAAAAACATCTTTGAATTCAAACATAGCACATACACAAATTATAAATAAATCCAATTATAAATAAATCAACAGAAACTAAAGTGTGACTCCCAACCTGAACATGACTTCTGTTATATTAACTTTAATAAATAACAATGTAATAAATATGAAACATACAGGTCAATATCACCTTGCTATTGGTAGCTGAACTGTCAACACCCCAAAATATCCTTAGATAGAAACACCTCATTTTGAGTTATTTAGACTTAATTAACACTTATAGTTTCACGTCTTGTTACATAAGAATAGATCATATCTGTTAAGTGTTATTATAGGAGAATTACTATTCGTGTGGTACTGCTGCCTTATTAGGCCCATATTGAGCAGATTAAGACTCATGTACAACAACTTCCTTACTTACAATCAATCAGCACTAATGAGAGGGTTATTGAGGAAAACCTCTCAACTAATGGCTTATTACTTGTAGAATATGGTCGTGTAGAATAAGGCATTAATAAGTGTTTTATAATGACTAACCCTTAGGTGCATAAGTGGGTCTTTTTTGACCCGGTGAGGTGGTTTTCTTGAAGTATCTTTGTAATTAAAAATTGTCATCATTTCATATTCCAACTATTCCTCAAAAACCATGTTTTGGATATCATGCCATTCACATTTTAAATTTAAATTGTATACATTTTAAGAAATTGTAGTTTTTGCATTCTACCCCAAGCTTCCATAAGTGGGGCAAAAATGACCCACATGCATTTCCTATGGGATCCTATGGGAACCTTTGATTCTTATCACCTATAATTATTATTCTTATTATTAGATATGAATAGGATCCCTATAAAGTATATTCTTTACTCGTCATTATTCTCTACTAATAGTTAATTAAAGACTGTATATAATGACTAAGTAAAAAAAAAAAGTAAAAGTAGAAGTACTCAGGTCTTGTACTTCAGTAAAAGTAGAAGTACTCAGATCTTGTACTTGAGTAAAAGTAGAAGTACTCAGATCATGTACTTGAGTAAAAGTAGAAGTACTCAGATCTTGTACTTGAGTAAAAGTAGAAGTACCAGAGTGTAGGAATACTCTGTTACAGTAAAAGTCCTGCATTCAAAATGTTCCTCAAGTAAAAGTAGAAAAGTATTCTCATCAAAATATAGTGAAAGTAGCGACAGTAAAAGTAGTGATTGTGCAGATTGGTCCTTTCAGAATAATATATATGAGCCGGGTTCTTTTGGGACAGCGCAGCGCAGAGGAAACACTGAGTATTGATCAGACAGTATTGATCCAGTTGAACAAATACTCTCCTCTATCAGTTGAAAAGCCCTTCTACTATCTACAAGGTTTTATAACCAAAGTATTTCCCTGTTTCTCTTCCAGGTCCCAGAGGGTTACCTGTTGACCCGTGTCCATCTCAACAAGGGTCCACAGACATCCCTTAATCCTGAGTTTGGTGGGATGACGTTCTCCCTGTAATCAAAGCACTGGTTCTCTTGGAGACGCTCTCAAAGTCTTTGAGGACAAAGTCAGAAAGAGAAGAAGAAATGTGTTCAGATCTTGGTTTGTGTTTATCACGCCGGGTTACTTAATGTCCAATCAAATGTTAGAGACAGTATTTAGAATTACAAAAATGGCCACCTAATCGTGACGTCTGTAGTCAAGACCGTATAAAGGACTACAATTCCCATAGTGCCTCCTCTAAAGCAGTGGTCCGTGAGAATATTGGTAAAATTCCACATTTGAAATACATTTATTTATTTAATTTCTCCGCACTCTCGCAGGAATATCTCAGCAATGGAGCGAGCTTAACTTTCACTGTGCATGATATAGCCCAGCACCACACCTTCATCATACATGTTGGGATAGTGGTGGTCTAATGGATAGTGAGGTGGGCTGAAGATCGGGTGGGTTGTGAGTTCAAATCCCGCCAGGAACACCACCACTAGTGTGCCCTTGAGTAAGGCACTTAGTCCTTAGTTACTCCAGGGAGAATGGCCCTGTAATTGGTCATTTTAAGTCGCTTTGGATAAAAGCGTCAGCTAAATTAAATGTAATGTAATGTTGCCGCTTGTTTGTACCATTTCCAGGTGATTTGTAATATGTTCTAGAAAAACTGTGTTTTTATTTTTTATTTCAAGAAGCATATAAAACAAACAATGGATGTATTTTATGAACATTTATCCATGCTGGAAGTAGATTTAGATGTTAGGAGTGAGATAGAGATTATTATCTAATATATGCATCCGATGAAGCATTGCATGGAGTCTGTTGATGATCAGAGGCTGTTGTTGGGGCTGCATAAACGTTTTTTATTTGTTTTTGTAGGCAGACCATGCAGGCCAGCCTGATGGTCACAAAGGTTCATATTTTAATAGCATTTTTACAAAAAAAGCCCAGGCGAGCCTAACATGTGAAAAAAGGGCTCAGCGAGTTAGACTTGGGCCTGCGACCATAGCTTTACTGTATTTTTGAGGTGTAAAACCTGAGAGCATTTAAAATCGCATTTGGACGAAAGGCTTATATAATCTGTAGTTGTATTTGAATTGTTGATTTAATGTGTGAACGAGGCGATGTAGAGAAGGTTAAGCTGTTTTGTGTCTGGATATTTGGGGAGTCAGGTGGTCTGTGTGTGTTCTTTTATTGGTCAAGTGGTCCTTGGTATGAAAAAGTTTAAATGTCTAAAGAGACAGAGATGGGCAACCTGTCGGAAAGACGCCATCGAGGCACCGTTTTTAACCGTTTGTTGCTGTTTTTTTGATAAAATGACAAAAGCCTAAAAAGAAAGAAAGACCACTGAAGTTGTTTATTATTTTATTTGAGTTTTTCATCTTTAGCTTTTGTTTTGACTTTTGTAAAAGCCTGTTTTCTTTGTTGGATGTGTCAAAAGTTTGTTATTTTCACATTAAAGATCTGCATATAAAAATACAATAAATATATAAAAATACTGTACACTCGTATAAGATGGAAGAAGACTCATTCAAGATCTGTGTATAAATATATAAAAATACAATATACATACTGAACATTTGGGGCTAGTAACCCCAGGGGATCAGGGTCTGGGGACTTTGTCCTGGCTGGTGTTCTCTGTGTATTCTGCTCGGGACGTATGTGCCATACAAGCGTACACAGCTCATGTTCGGAGAAACCTTAAAGAAAGGCATCAGTAAAGTGGAACTTCTGTGTGAACTATTCACATCTTCAACTGCACTGTAACTTTTTATTCATGTACTTTTAATGTTTCTTTTATTATCTTTTCTTTTTAATGACTGTTTTTAAATGCCTTTGTCTGAATGTCTTTCATTTTTATAAAGCACCTTGAATTGCCTTGTGTTGAAAGGTGCTATATAAATAAACTTGCCTTGCCTTGTCTTGCCTTGCCTTGCCTAAACATACATATAGTATAGAAGACATCACAAAATATAAAACTAAAACTTTAAAAGTAACATAAGTATACTATATAATAAATATTCACTAACCTCTATTTAATAATGTCATAAAGTAAATTATAAGAAGAATTAATTGAAAACATTTACAGGGAAAGAAATCAGTCAAATATATGTTATTAATATTGAAAAAAGAATTGACTAGAAACTTAATTATTTGAAACAAAGAAAAATTCAGTAAAATATAAAAACGTAGTGTCGTGGTCTGGCTCTTTGCCGGGACAAAAGACAAGAGGTAAATACATGTATTTATTATAAACAAAGAAAGAAAGAAAGCTACCAACATGAGGTTCAGAGTCACTAACATCAGTCTGAAAAGTACTGACATTACCTTTAGATAATTTATACATTTCAAATCTCTTTAATCTCTCGCTTTAGTATAAGATAGATTTATACATATTTAATTCAAACTAGAATAAAAGTGAGAATTGAGAGTAAAAGGCAGTAAATATTGTAAACAAAGTCTTGAGAATCTGTGAATCAGGTCGCTGTCTCTTTAAGAGTCTGACTCCTCCCCCACTGGAATCCCCACTATAAGGGGCGGGGCTTCCCAGTTATGACTCTGGAAACACATGTTGGGGGCGGAGGTGAAACTGTTTCAAGAATGGGCTTTGCTAGAATAGGTGGTGGGGCACTTTTTCCACATTTAAAAAACCCACTACATCACTACCCCCCCCTCAAACAATACATACATACTGTATACAGATACTACCAATACTTGTTTGACAACTAGTGCAGTAACTAGACAATGTACACAATGTCTGTTTTTTATTACTGCATATATTTGATTCCATTCTATTTCTATGTAAATATTGGAGATAAATCTGATTCTGATTCTAAAGTAATAATTGCTTTACTTTTCTCTATTCTGTTATTACTAATATTAAACGTGTTGCAGGTCCAAACCTCACCACTAGGGGTCACCAGAGATACACCAGCAGTGGGAACAGTCCTCCAGATTGGACATGTTCTCAAAGTGTTTCATTCTTTGTGCTGTTTTCAGAACATTTTTAACAAATCATCCTAATGCAAAGTGATTGACTGATATACACTGCAGACTGCTCTCTCTGTAGGAGGGACGATGTTCACATTAAAGATCTGTATATAAATATATCAAAATACAATATTAATACTGTACACTCGTATAGGATGGAAGAAGACACATTAAAGATATAAATACAATTTAAATACAAACATATATAATTTAGAAGACAATCAGAAAGCAGACAACTAATACTTTACAAGAAACATAAAATACTGTATAATAAATATTCACTAACCTTTATTTAATTATGTACTAAAATCATTTATCAGAAAAATAAATGAAAAACATTTCCACATTTCCACAAAACAGGAAAATAAATCAGTCAAATATGTTATTGATATTAAAAATAAGTGACTAGAAACTTAAATATTGAGACAAAGAAACATACAGTAAATTATAAAAACAGGAGAGAGGAAATGTAGAATAAGTAATAAGTTGTTTACTATCAGAAATAATCAGTAGTATATGACAATAATATAAAAAGTATTTATCGATTCAAATCAACTTTTTGTAAAACTTGAAATGAATAAAATGAAAACATTGACAAGAAATAAAATAAGATAGAAGAAAATATGAAATAAATACTATTGACTTAATTGTGTAAGAAACTTCAACATAACATTGAAGGAAAATTATAAATATTAAAAAACACTGACAAGAAACATCCAAAATCTCATGTATTTTTGTAAAACGACAATAATTATATTTCTAGGATTACAAACACATTCAATGTAAATACTGCAATTTTTTACTATATATTTTTTAACGTTATTATAGTTTCTTCAAATAGTTTTCTATCTGGTAACTCATCCCGTCTCTTAAATGCGTCTCAACCACAGACCTTATTTCCAGCTATTTTCCAAAACCCTATGGAGAAATTGCATTACGTTTTTGACGAAGGAACCGGAAGGAGTTTACTTCCGGGTTTTAGGACGCGTCACTGCGGTTCTGTATTTAGACGCTTCTTATGTTTTGTTTTGGTAAAAATGGTTCGTATCGTCAGTTAGCTGAGTTTCTTCCCGTTAATCTGGTATGACACATTAATAGGATTTTAAATATGAAGAAGCCCTGAGACACAGTTTTGTGAAAGAACTACCCGCCACACCCGGATTAGGGTCCTTGCGGGCTTAACAGGTTAAAACACTTCAATGAAAGGGGACCTGTCATGCAAAATGCACTTTTGTACGTCTTGTATACATGAATATGTGTCCCCGGTGTTCCAGGGAACTCACCAAGTGTCAGAAAACACAACCCTCTCTATTTTCCTCCATACCCAAATCTCTAAAAAAGGGGCTGCAACGGATCTGATCAAAACTGATCCAGATTTGAACACTGTCCTGACGTCAGGACGGTGGAGCTACGGCTATTGGGCCAACTCCACCAATCAGGAGGAGACAGCCACGGCCATTGCCGTTCCAAAGCGCTGGAGACGCTGTAGTACATATGCCAGGCCTGTAGGTGGTGCTGTTCTCACAGAATCAGCCCTTGCAAAAACAGAGCTAACATTTTTCAAATTGAGCGAAATGAGGCATGGCTAAAATGCATGATCTGTTTGGTATTTTGAAAAAAAAAAAAAAAAATGCCTTATATAGGTATGGTCCTACACTATATTATTCAAATATAGCATGATAGGTCCACTTTAAACAAAGATGGAGGAATGAAAGTCAGCGCTGAGCTTCAGTCTGCAATGTTTAAAACAACAAAGAGCCAGAAATGTAGGTGTAGTCCTGGACTCTGACCTGAGTTTCAACAGTCACATTAAAACAGATACTAAGTCCTCCTACTATCACCTTCAGAATATATCTAGGATCTAAGGACTAATGTCACAGCAGCAGGATCTGGAGAAACTAGTCTATACTTTTATCTTCATTAAACTGGATAATGGTGTCTTTACAGTCTCACTTTTAAATCCAGGCTATATAACTATTCATATCTCACACTGCACTGTAACTGTTATTCATGTATTTTATACCTGTGATATTTTATTATATTAGCTTTTTAATGACTGTTTTTAAATGCCATTTTCATAATGTGTTTCTGCTGCACTATTTCTTACTGTCTTTCATTTGTGTAAAGCACTTTGAATTGCTTTGTGTTGAAAGGTGATATCAGGACTCAACGCAAACTTTTGAAAGTGGTTGCCAGCTTTTGGTTGCCAAAACTGAAAATACGGTTGCCATTTTTAGTCACCTTATAATTTAAATAATTAAGATACTATGCAGTTATACATCAACTTAATAATGAAAATGTGACACAAAAGAATGTTCAAATGCTTTATTACAATAAGTAATTAACACAATTATTTGAAACTTAAGTGGTAGTAAACTTGTCCACCCTCAATTGCTGGTATACAAAATACCAGTAGTGCAGCTGTTGCAGAATGTACTTAACCACTAAAAAGATTTCTTCTTAGAATAAGTGAGAAATGGATTTAACTTCTGTTTGACAGCTGGAGAAATAAGAAACTAAATATGCAATCATTTATGGCATTAATAATTCATATCTAATTCTTAACTGTGAATGGTTTTCATTTATTTAACATTAGAAATGTATTAGTCTGGCAACCTAAATTCCCTCTCTTCTTGTATCTCAGATAGAAGATATGATTGGAGACGGATCAGAATTTACCTTCTCGAGTTCTCCGATTTGGTTGGTTTTGTGGCACATTTTTTGTGTAACGCTGTGCCAACTTGAGCGAGCCCGCAGGCAAACCTGAGCGTGCTCACAGGGTGGAGAGGTTGAGCGAAGAGAGAGAGAGGAGAGAGAGTTGAGCGAGAGAGAGGGAGAGAGAGTTTGAGCGAGAGAGAGAGGGAGAGAGAGTTTGAGCGAGGGAGAGAGAGTGTGTGCAGGAGTTTGTGTCAATTTCTCTTCAAAATATATTTTCTGTGGTCAAAAATGTTCAATTGCGCGCTCAATAACATTTTCTATGCTCAAAATGTTTCATTGCGTGCTCAGGATAGAGGCACAACAATAACGCCATATATTTCACCTCCCAAGACTTTACACATTTCCTCTTTGCTTTTCGTTCGGGTTCATCTTGCACTTTCTCAGTTGAATCACTTTGAACTTTGAGCTTTGAGCAACTTAAGCCTATCAGGTTCCGACTGGTCACAACAATAATTAAATATCACTCTTACTCAACAAATAATTAACATTTATCTATTTTGGGGTGCACATTTAGCTGTTTGCTGTCCTTATTTCTTTAAGTTAAAAATGGCAACCAAAGGCCAATAAGTGGTTGAATTGTTTTCGGAATGGTTGTCAATGGCAACCTGGCAACAGTTACTGTCGAGCCCTGGAGAGGGAAGTGAAAGTATCAAGTCAAACTGCCAGATGCCATTTTACAGCTGGACGGAGCAGGAGGAGAACAGGGTGAGTGTTAACACCAGAATCTGCTTTTTAACACATTATTCACTCTGTCAAACTGGATGTCAGAAAATAACTTCTTGGTTAAAAATGCACGTCCTAGAGTCCAATAGACTCCTGCAAGTGTTGTAAACTTTATTATTTCCTGTTATCTGAATCATCAGAGTTACATAACATGTGACAGCTCAGCGCAGTCAGAATGGAGAGCGGCCTGAAGTCTGACTGATTTGATGTATTTTAACGAAGTTCGTTATTATGATGGTTTTGATTGAAACAACTGTGTTATTATTAATGTGTGTGTGTGTGTGTGTGTGTGCTCAGTGTTACTGGTTTATCTCTCAGACTGGAGAAGATGAGTGATTTAAAAGATGAGGAAGAGGACAAATCTTCAGTCTCCAGCGGTCTGTCTCTGAAGAGTGACCGGTCTATGGGAACACCTCTAGTCTTCAGTAAAGAACCTGGACCCTCAGACACAAGGTAAGAGGCTGTTTCTGCTGTAAACTGACCTGAAGAGGATTCTGTTTTTATGTTATCTGATATATTAAACTATTTAATAATGTCATGTGCGCAGTATAGTACAGAAAAAATACAGTAGAGTACAGTAAGCTATACTCTGTGGTTGTATAATAATGTAAAGTGTAAACTATCTACCTGATCACAAGCAACACTCAAAAACCGAAAATTCAGAGCAACTCTAAAAAAATCTTCAATCAGGTGAACAGACAGAGGTCACAAGCAGCTCTTTAAAGGTCACCTATCATGCTATTTCTAGGCAATAGCATAGGTCTCAGATATATACAAATATATAAAAAACATGTCTATGAAGTGTTTTGCTCAAAATACCAAACAGATCACCCATTCTAGCCATGCCTCATATCCCTCTATTTCACTTCCTGTTTCAAAAGTGCTGATTTTGGGTATAAAGCTTTAAAGGTCCCATGACATGGCCATTTCTACTGATCATAATTCCATAGTTGAGGTCTACTAGAATAGATTTACATTGTTCAATGTTCCAAACTCACATTGGTTTCTCATACAGCATCTCTGTATAGTATGTGTATTCACTCTCTGTCCTAAACGGCTTGTTGGAGCTCCTGCCCCCCCCCTCCCTGTGAGCCCACTCTGTTCTGATGAGTCCACCACCGTTACAGCAGAACATCAGTGATTATGTGTTACAATGCCGTTTGTTAGCAACCAGAAAATGACACCAGTAATGACAAACAGATGAGAATGCTGCGTGGGGTCTGGGTGCCGTGTTGGGGGGACGTTGTGGGGCTCGCTGCTCCGCCCTTTGAGGCTCGAGGAGCGGACAGTGTGAGCTGGATTACTGGTGTGTGTGCGGAGATCCGCGGAGATCTCCGCGGCTGAGAAAAGATAAGGCTGAGTGAGTGTGTGTGTGTGAGGAAGTCTACACCGTTACATCACTGTGACCAGGAAGAAAAAAATGGAAAAAGAAAAATGTCCAATGAGGCGTTCTGGGGCAGCATAGACAGGTATTTTTTGTGTTAGAGTTTTACTCGCTACAGGGTGTACTCTGAGGGTTTGTGACTCTGCAGACCGTTTACATGCAGAAGCTACATAACACACAAGGGGACGGGTAATAACCGGAAAAGCATGACATGGGACCTTTAAAAAAAAAGGAAATTGATAAAAAAAGAGGGGCGGAGCTTATGCCTGCTCATGAGAGAGATTCTACCGGCAGATACTGCCGTGAGGAAACTCCATATCATGGATTATCAAGGATTATCTCTGAAACAGTATGGAGCTCAAAGGCTTTCTCTCTTGCCGGTTATACCACAAGGTGAGTTCCTTTTTATTTCCTGCTTCTTCACACACATGCTCTCCAGTACAGGTTAGCTCTGAGTGTTAGCGATGCTAATGTAAACATGCACCAACCATATTACGTCCAAAACAGTCGGGCATTGTTTCAACGTTTCTGATAGTGCCGTGGGTCCGCCGCCAATTTACGTCATATCTGACGCAAATCTGGATCAGCTCCGTTGTTCCCCCGTTTTTAGAGATTTGGGTACGGAGGAAAAGAGAGAGGGTTTTATTTTCTGACGCTGCGTGAGTTCCCTGACACACCGGGGACACATATTTATGTATAAATATTGCATGATAGGTCCCCTTTAAAATCAATCACCTATGAAATTCTGCGTTTGTATAGTGAATATTTATACATTGTCGAGGGTTGTTCTGGGAAAAAATACACTTTATTAACTTTACTTTGGGAGTTTTACTATTTGATAGGTCCCCTTTGAATGAACTAATGATGTTTAAACGTGTTGTTTCCACAGACAGAGAGCATGGTCTTCAGTCCCCAGCTGGCTGTCTCTGAAGAGTGACCGGTCTAAAGATCAACCTCTAAAATGCAGTAATGAACCTGGACCCTCAGACACAAGGTAAGAGTTTCTACTGTAAACTGACCTGAAGAGGATTCAGTATTTATGTTATCTGATCATCTAAACCGTTGTTTAATGATCTCAGTATTTTATTTATTTATTCATTTATTGAACAGGGACCGTACACATTGATCAACATTTCTGTAAATGTGCCAGAGTTAGCCAAGAGACTATTTTTCATCTGTAGACCCTGGACAGATGTTGTAAGTCAACCTAAAAATGTTTTCATTTTAAACAAGTAAATACAATCAAATACAAAAATGCAACATACAGTACTGGAATACTTAACAAAAAACAGAACAAATAAAACATGATAAAACACAGACACTGGGTCGTAAGGAGCAGGAGATTGTGTCGGTGTTTCAGAGCTGATTCTTCACTAACCAGGTTTTGAGTTGGGATTTAAATAAATGAATGCAGTCTGGTCTCTGATTGGAGATGGGATTGAGTTCCATTGCTGAGCAGCTTTAACAGAAAATGAAGACTGACTGAAATAACTTTTCCTGAGTGGAATAATGCAATCTGCTCTCGCTGCACCTCTTGTTATCCTAGTTGCAGTTGTGCATATGATAATAAACTGTCTAATGCTACGTTCACACCGGACACGATGCGATGTTTGGGGGCGGCGCGATTATATGTGAAGTCAATGCAGAGACACGGACAGGCGCAAATTCACTCCGACGGCGAGCATGAAGCGGTGGACGCGGCGTGAATCACGCGATTGAGGCGATTGAAGGGGCCGCGTCAAACGCGAGAGTTCAATTTTTTCAACTCGAGCGTCAAATTCACGTGACGCGTTCTCGCGAAAGCCAATCAGCGTTGGGATTCCCTCTGACGTCCTGCTGTTGATCAGTTGTAAAGATGGAAGAGATGATCGTTGTGGCTGTGAGTGAGTTCCCGGAGATTTACGATACAAAGCAGCAAGAGTTGTTCCTCCATAGTCAAGGACAGAAATAACCAAAACGATCTTGCATGGAAGTGTAAACAACCTCAACTGTCCGTCAACGGCGGTCGCGTCAACGGTATGTCTGTTTTGACTGACGCGATAAAACAAACTGCAAGCCGCGTGAAACTTGAGCATTGGAGCGATGCGAATATTCGCATCGCGTCCGGTGTGAACGCAGCATAAGAGGAGCTGAGGTAAGGCCGTGGAGAATGTTGTAAAAAAGGCAAGCATTTGAAAAAAGTTTCATTCGGTTTTCCCAGCTCAACAACTTGTATTTTTGGAGTATTAGGCAGTGATGCGAATAAACAGATTTCTTGTCCAGTATTTTGAGTGTTTGTTTGTACAATGACTCCAGTGGTTTTAATGTTGTTGTACTGTCATGTGACCAGGTCGTTAAACAGTAGGTGATGTGAGAGAACCATAGAGTGTGTGTACATCAGAGCTGCCTCAGTTCACATGTAATCTCTGGTGAGCCTAAAATTCGACAGACTGAATTAAAGTAAAGTACAGTAACAAAATGTAATTGAACTCTTGCTCCTTGTCATCATCAGAGATGGTAAATAATCTACTAGTGAAATCATCCTCACACTCTACATCAGGGGTCGGCAACCTTTTTGATATGAAGTGCCATTTAAAAAAAAAAATGTGATCAGTGTGCCAAATCCACATTAAGATCACTATATCGCACATGCATGCACGGGAATGGTTGTGGCATGACCACCTAAACCAGGGGTGTCAAACTCAACTGTGTCAAATTCTGAGAAAAAAGTCTAATTTGCGATGCATTGTGGGACATGTAGTTTATGGGCAACGTGCTTCTGTAAATCATCATGTAACCGTATAATAAACATATAATATTTGCAAGCTCTTGTTGGGCCACAGAAAATGAAGTCACGGGCCGGATTTGACTTTTTTTCTTCTATGTCAATTCCTTTTTTTAAATGTCACTTCCGTTTTTTGATTGTGACTTGTTTTCCAGAATTTGACTTTTCTTTTTAAATTATTTTGTGACATTCTCACCGAAGAGACATGCAATTATTTGCCCCAGACTTCTGCTTTCAGACGTAGTTAATTATGAAGTTATTACCCTATCCAATAATAATCCAATGCAGAGGCAATAATGTAATATAATACATTATTTATATTTATATATGTATTTGTATATAGTCTTAAAGTTACAACCGGCCCTTTGAGTGCAGCCATAATGCTGATGTGGCTCACCATGAAGTTGTGTGTGTGTGAAGATATCTAAAGATATATAACAGTATAATATTTAAATAGTGAAACAGCTCCGCCTGCTGGACAGTGTCAGTCAGTACATGATCAATACTGGAGAACACTGCTGGAGTCAAAAGTCTACCATACATAAATAAATTATAATATAATATAATAGAAAATTATAGAATATAATTTAACATCATATAATATGATATTATGCAATATCAAACATTAAATAATATAACATAATACCAAATTATGAACGAGATCACGGATACAAGCGGCTGAGATGGGTTTCCTCCGCAGGGTGGCTGGCGTCTCCCGTAGGGATACGGTGAGAGGTGCAGTCATCAGGGAGGGATGAGGAGTTGAGGTGGTTCGGGCACCTAGTAAGCCATAATGCTGATGTGGCCTGCAATTAAATTGAGTAATGACCTGACCTAAACAGAAAGATATGGACACAACATGTGTGCAAATGTATTTAGTATCCTATCCATGTGAACATGATTTAAGTGGGGGGGGGACCTAACCTCCTCCAGGGGGGTCCGGGGGCATGCACCCCCGGGAAGAATATTTTAAGTTAATAGCAACAATCTGGTGCACTTTGAGAGCAACATTAAGAGATCTATGGATACATCACACACACACACACACACACACACACACACACACACACACACACACACACACACACACACACACACACACACACACACACACACACACACACACACACACACACACACACACACATTTTTATCCTTTGTCCCGCGTCCCACAAATTGAGACTATGTCCCGCATTTGAGTGACAGTCGCGCAGAAAGGCCGGCTCGGTTCGCTGACGGCCGGCACCGCCCTTTATTATTATTATATTTTTTAAACGGCATCATGTAAAATGACACGTTACGCTCGTGTTGTGTTCAAGGAACCTGTCCTTGGCCAGGAAAAACAGGCAGTCGCTTGTTTAATTCTGTTGCGGTATAGATTTCTTTAATTTTTTGTTTCCTTCTGCGCTGCGTTACGTGCATGGCTTCCTTCTGCAGGTAACGGGGAGACGCGCTCTGGCGGCGGTCTCGTTCAGGATCCGAAAATACAATTTAAATATTTTGCACACTTATTCCACTTATTCCTAGTGTGCCACTGGTTACGTGCCTAGGGTTGCCGCCCCTGCTCTACATGTTGGACTTTGTGTGAAATCAAGCAAATAAAATACAAATATGTAAAACTTTTCACTCAAATTAATGTCAACAACAGAAACGCGAAAATCACGACAAAGAAAAAATGGAATGGTGAACAGTCTTAGGTCAAAATGTGCTCTTTGAATGAACTAATGATGTTTAAACATGTGTTGTTTCCACAGACAGCGAGCAGAGTCTTCAGTCTCCAGCTGTCTGTCTCTGAAGAGTGACCAGTCTAAAGGCTGGCCTATAGCCTTCAGTGATGAACCTGGACCCTCAGACACAGAGTAAGAGTTTCTACTGTAAACTGACCTGAAGAGGATTCAGTTTTTATATAACCTGATATATTCAACTGTTCTTTAATGATATCATGTGAGCAGTTTGTAAAGGGAAAACGCAGTAGAGTATAGTGAGCTAACATTATTTAAGGATATTTCAATATACATTTATATTATCATTATATATCCATTATCTGTGGCATAAAATGGTTTTAAATGGCAGACATATTGATAAAGGTTCAAACCCCACTGCAGTCAGCATGTCGTTGTGTCCCTGAGACACTTCACCCCAAATTGTGGGGAATGCCCACATTATTGAGTATGTAAGTCGCTTTGGATAAAAGCATCTAACAAGTAACATGTCATTTAATGTAATGTAAAGTGCTATAAAGGATGTGTTCATCTCCACAGAGGGAAGAGGAGAATTCCTGCCAGTCAGACCAGAACTGTGGGAGGTAAGAGCACATGCAGCATTTTATTCCTCTTCCTGGTTCATTTGTTTTGAATAGGTATACATTACATTACATTACATTGCATCTAGCTGACGCTTTTATCCAAAGAGACTTACAATAAGTGCATTCGACCAAGAAGATACAAACTTGAAGAAAACAGAATCATATAAGAACATCAGGTTTCATAGAGCCAAAACATTTCAAGTGCTACTCAACTAGCTTTAGATAAGCCAGTCCTTTGTTATTATATAAGTGCTTTGTTAGTAATTCTATCGCTCGAAGTGGAGTCGAAAGAGATGAGTTTTCAGTCTGCGCCGGAAGATGTGTAAGCTTTCTGCTGTCCTGATGTCAATTAGGGCTGTGCATCTTCACTGGTCTCATGATTCGATTAGATTACGATTATCCTGTCAACGATTCGATTCAATTCGATATCCCGATGCATCACGATTCATACCAATGCGTTGCATCCTCAATTTTCTATATTACTGCACTTGGCTTCTTTTTCATCAATGCATACATGCAATAAATACATATGAACTCTCTTTTTATTATTTAGAAAGTGCTTCAGAAATCAGTAACATAAATGTCTTGACATTAATTTATAAACCAAAATAAATTAATTGTATAGGTCTAGCCTCCCTATATCTGTGTGTGAAGTTGTTCCATCCTCAAAAACAAAAAACTAATGCTTCTGCAGTCTAGCTGCAGCTTCTAGCAACGGTCTTCTGTTAAAAAAAGGACACTGAATGTCCTGAATGTGGCATCACACACAGGACTTGAGTCTGAACACAGCAGACAACAGGAGTATTTACAACAGCATATCAAAAATAGTGCATGTGGGTGCACACTTACATTCTCTGTCTTACTGTTACATAAATCCCATGCATGTATGAGATTAAGTTAGCTTCATTATATCTCAATCAGTGATTAAGTGAATAATAAAGTTTCTATCGGGTCACTATCAGCCTGTCACTCATTATATTCAGGGAGGGGGCGGGTTTGGAGGAACGGAGAGGAGACGGTGATCGCGGAAGCTTTTTTCCTCCTGCCTTCACAAACTTTACACACGTATATATCGTCTGAAAATTGCTAGAGGACATTCATACTCTGCAATCCAAGACTTAATTAAATCCACCAAAAACCTGACATGATTATAACGCGATTATCTTTGAAAAACATAAATCCCTGTGTCTCTGAGCCGCAGCGACACGGAGTGATTCAGAGCGGGTCCTTCTGCTGTTGGTTCTGGACTGGTGTTCTTGTGTTGGTGGATAAAGCAGACTGCTCCGTGTTTGGTGCCGCTGTGCCGCTGTGCCGCTGTCACGTCTGTTCCCTGATCTCTGCGTCACCGACCGATTTGATATTAAAGTGACAAAAAAAAAAAACGTTATAGTAAAGCCGCGGCCGGAAAATCAGGAAGCAACGTTACTACGCTATAATCGATTATCTTCCGTCACTGCATCGATACCGAATCGTCCACGTCCGCAACACCCCTAATGTCAATGGGAGCTCATTCCACCATTTTGGAGCCAGGATAGCAAACCACGTGTTTTTGCTGATGGGAACTTGGGTCCCCCTCGCAGTGCGGGTGCAGCGAGCCGTTTGGCTGATGCAGAGCGGAGTGCACGTGCTGGGGTGTACAGTTTAACCATGTCCTGGATGTAGGAAGGGCCAGATCCATTCACAGCATGGTACGCAAGTACCAGTGTCTTGAAGTGGATTCTAGCAGTTACTGGAAGCCAGTGAAGGAGCGGAGGAGCGTGTGGTGTGGGAAATTAGGAAGGTTGAAGACCAGACGAGCCGCTGCATTCTGGATGAGCTGCAGAGGTCGGATGGCACATGCAGGTAGACCAGCCAGGAGGGAGTTGCAGTAGTCTAGGCGTGAGATGACGAGAGCCTGGACCAGAAGCGTGCTTTCTGGGTCAGGAGGGGACGTATCCTCCTGATGTTGTAAAGAGTGTATCTGCAGCAGCGGGTTGTAGCAGCGATGTTTGCAGTGAAGGACAGGTTGTTATCTAGGGTCACACCCAGATTCCTTGCAGTCTGAGTCGGGGAAACAACAGAGGTGCCGATGTTGATTGTTAGGTCAAGAGTGGGACAATCTTTTCCCGGAAGGAAAAGCAGTTCAGTCTTGTCAAGGTTGAGGTGGTGAGCAGACATCCACTGAGAGATGTCTGCTAGACAAGCAGAGATGCGTGCGACGACCTGGGTTCTGAGCGGGGAAAGGACAGAATTAATTGGGTGTCGTCAGCGTAGCAGTGGTATGAAAAACCATGCGGGCTAATGACTGATCCGAGCGAGTTTGTGTACAGAGAGAAGAGGAGGGGACCAAGAACAGAGCCCTGAGGGACCCCTGTAGTTAATTGACAAGGGTCGGACTCGGACCCTCTCCAAGTTACCCTGTAGGTGCGGTCTTTGAGGTATGAGGTGAGGAGGGAAAGTGCAGAGCCTGAAACTCCAAGTTCTTGGAGAGTGCGAAGGAGGATCTGATGGTTCACCGTGTCGAATGCAGCAGACAGGTCCAAAAGGATGATGACAGAGGAGAGGGAGGCTGCTTTAGCGTGTGCAGTTCCTCAGAGACAGCGAGGAGAGCAGTTTCTGTGGAGTGACCTGCCTTGAAACCAGACTGGTGCGGATCCAGAAGGTTGTTCTGATGGAGATAACAGGAGAGTTGTTTAAAGACAGGAACGGGAGGAGAGAGACAGGCCTGTAGTTTATAACATCAGACGGGTTGAGAGTGGGTTTCTTTAGGAGAGGGTTTACTCTTGCCTCCTTGAGACTGTTTGGAAAGTGACCAGAAGTTAGAGAAGTGTTGATGAAATGGGTGAGAAACGGTAGAATATCAGGAGCGATAGTCTGAAGGAGGTTTGAGGGGATAGGGTCCAGAGGACAGGTGGTAGGACGGGCAGAGGTAATGAGGGTAAGAACCTCACTTGGAGAGAGAGGGGAAAAGGAGGTTAGTGTGTGGGTGAAGGTGGGTCTGGTGACCCAGCGGTGAGGTGGTGACCCAGCGGTGAGTAAGGTGAGTCAGAAAAAGAAGAGCGAATATCATCAACCTTTTTTTCAAAGTAGTTAACAAAGTCGCTTGACAGAAGGGAGGAGGGGGAAGGGGCTTTGGGGGGTTCTAGGAGGGTGGAGAAGATGGAAAATAGTTTTTGGGATTGGAATAGGAAGAATGGATCTTATCTTGAAAGAAAGTGCTTTTTGCCTGAGAGATCGAAGCAGAGAAAGAGGAGAGGAGAGCCTGATAGGTTAGGAGGTCGTCATGGTGTTTGGATTTCCACCATTTCCGCTCAGCTGCCCGAAGGATGGTTCTATTAGCACGCAGTGCGTCATTTAGCCAGGGAGCAGGAGGGGACTGACGAGCCTGCCGAGATGTGAGAGGACAGAGAGAGTCCAGAGAGGATGAAAGAGTCAGAGGAGAGTTTCTGCAGCAGAGTTTGGAGGCAGGAGTTGGAACGAGTCAGAGGAAGGGAGGGCTGAGAGCACCGATGAGGCAAAGGTAGAGGGGGAGAGGGAACGAAGGTTACGGCGGACAGGTGCAGAATTAGAAGAGATTAGTTTGTTATGTTTGGAAAGGGGTAGAGAGAATGAAATGAAAAGTGATCGAGGTGTGAAGGGGTTTACAGAGAGGTTAGAAGTAGTGCAGTTCCTTGAGAATATGAGATCAAGGACATTGCCAGCTTTATGAGTTGGTGGGGATGGAGACAGTGAGAAAGCAAAGGCGGTTAAAAGAGATGTTAGTTCAGATATCTTCCTGTCTGGAGGTTGAAGTCTCGAGAAGTACAGTGGGAGGGCCAGTTTCAGGGATGTGTGAGAGGAGATTATCTAATTCCTCCAAGAAGTCCCCCAAGGCGCCTGGTGGACGGTAGAGAACAACAATGGTTAATTGTATAGGATGGGTTACTGTGACGGCATGGAATTCAAAGGGGAAGGAGTGAAGTTAGGTAGCTTGAAGAGGGAAAAGCTCCATTTGGGAGAGAGCAGGAGACCAGTGCCCCTCCTCTGCCAGTGGGTCTGGGTGTATGGGAGAAGGACTATGCTGTGGAGAGAGCTGCTGGGGTGGATGTGTTGGATGGTGTAATCCAGGTCTCAGTGAGAGCAAGGAAATCCAGAGAATGCAGGGAAGCGTAGCCAGAGATGAAGTCAGCCTTAGGAACAGCTGACTGGCAGTTCCACAGGCCACCTGAAACTAGATGTTGGATCTCAGTGGAGCATGTGGGATAGACGAGAGCTGGCCGGTTATAACGATTAGGAGATGCACGGGGCCAGTAATAATTGCGAGAGGACACATGAATAGGAATGGAGAAAATACACATGATTATAGCATGAGGGGCTAAAAAACACCAGCGATACTTAGCTCAATCAAAGTAAGATTTGCCTCCTCTTTGCCTCCCTCGTGACTCCCGCACGACTCCTTTGTCTTTGTCAGTGTTCATCTGTCTGACGCTGAAGCTGACGCTCCAGGAAAGAGCTGCCTCAAATGGACACTAGTCCTGATTGCCGAGTTGTCACAGCTGTGGGCCTACGCCCCTTAGTTAACTCTCTACAGCTGATGTGCATCAGCTGTGCCTTCGAGTCTATTGTAATGCACTATTTGAGACAAGTGTCCGACTAAGCCCTAGTTACAGATGTAGCACTCCAGATAGGACTCCAGCTTACAGCTTCCTGCCTGCTTCCTGCCTAAGACCTGCCTAAGACCAGCATCTGGGAATGTTAAGCCCTCCCACTATTTCCAAGAGGGCGTTGCGTTCAGTGTCTGTCTCATGCAGCAGCTGATCCAGTAATGAGTGACCCGGCCGACAGTAAAAATAAACATTTATAACTAGTTTTGGTAGTTTGAGAGGTAATTAAAATAGCTAAGGGTGATGATCTGACTTGAAGTGCGTGTTTTCCTCCTCCCGCTGCATCACAGCATATACTGTGTATATCACCATTCTTTAATTAAATGTTTTGATAAGTGCATGCAGATCACAGTACAAGATGTGAAGTCAACAGGTAGTCACTCAGAGGGGGGTACTATTTATTTTCAAATGCATATAGGCAATGCCACCCATTTACATGTAGGCAACACTGCTCTTTCAGTCAAGAATTTGAATTTGAATGGGATGGGGAGACGTGTGTGATTAAAAATGAGTGGCCAAACTAAGACTTCGTTTTTCAAAAGAGAAAATGCAGATATTACACTCATAAAAGAAATGGTAGACATATCAGTACTCTTAGTGCCAAGTTGTCTCAGACAATCTGCATTTCCTAATGTGGGACAGTTCTGTGCAAAATGTGGGACACTGAAAAGTCTATGTTAAAAAGCCTCAGTCACCTTAATTCATGTAATGAAAACATCTCAGGTCAGTAACACTGAAAGCTAAATGTGCAATACCATGTTCAGCTATGTTACTATTTATAATGTTATTGTTGTTACAACAGATAGTTTTTCTTTATATTGAAGTTAAATGCATCAATCTGGTGCACTTTGAGGTCAAAATTAAGAGATTTATGGATACAGCTCTCAACACTCATATGAAACAGAACTGTTATAATAATGATGAGAAACTATGAAATAAGAAATGAATCAAATTCAAATGTAATTATCATATCATATATTATATAGTGTATTGTATTATTAACCCCATATAGCAGATGCCACATTGAATGGATGAACACATTTATGCATCAATAATTACAACAGAGTATTTCTAAATACAAGCTGTAAAAATACTTATATGTATTTAATACTAATAACATAATGATTCATTTTACTTTCAGATGATAATACTTTTCAGGGTTAGGGTTAGGTCGGTCTGACAGCGCTTAGCTCTCTGCTGCAGAGAGAAAGAGAATTCACTGCTCTAACAAAGTCAAAAATCAACATACAGTAGGGGGGTGGGGGATGGTGAACGGTATGGTCAATGTTTGTAAACACAATCCCCAGGATGTGGGACACTGAAAAGTCTATGTTAAAAAGCCTCAGTCACTTAATTGTTTTGATTTGATGCTCATACTTTTACCTTTACAATCGTTTGCTTTAATATTATTTCTAAATACAAGTTGTAAAATACTTATATGTATTTAATACTAATAACATAATGATTAATTTTACTTTCAGATGATAATACTTTTCAGAGTTAGGGTTAGGTCCGGTCTGACAGCGTTTAGCTCTCTGCTGCAGAGAGGAAGAGAAGATCACTGCTCTAAACAAAGTCAAAAATCGTACATCCAAACAGAATAAATATAATTAATTATTATTAATACGTTAAGTCTTGTTCATTGTTTTTCACTTTTATAAATGTTTGATATTTCCGGCACAGACCCTTTCATACCGGCAATGCGCGATAGAAACAACAGGAACTGCGACAGCATAAATATGCAAACACAAACCTACAGACTGCTGGAGAAGAGATATCACAGGGGGGGGTTGGGACACACACATTCCGATGGCCAATTAGTTTTAAACAAAGAGTATACTCAACATAGGGGGGTGGGGGCTGGTGACCAATGTTTGTAAACACTGTGACATTTTGACTTTATTTGATCATTTCAGTTAAAAACTAACGTTCATATTTCTCTTTTTGAGAAGAGAAATATGAATATGTTAGTGGCTGACCCAGCCCCATGGTCTGTCACAGTAGTGCGGGAAAGAGAAGTGCACTGTTTTGCCTGGCTGGACCTGTAATTTACAGGAAAGGAGTGCACGCTACTAAAGAGACGCGCTACCATGGAAACCAAACAATGGTGTGCTGTATTGAAGTCCGAGTGGAAACAGTAATATTTGGAGCGTTATGTTAGAATGAAACAGCGAGGTCGTGACTCACAAAAAAAAAGTGTTACTTCACTAACTGTAAGCTTGTCACTCAGAGTAACCTACAGTTAACTTAACTGCTGGAGAAGAAAGATCAGGGGGGGGGGAGAGCTGTGGCTGATGGGCCATTAGGTGTGTAAACACACAGCATTCAGACTGTTTAAAAAACGGTAACAACGGACTATTTTTCTTAGCGGATGCATGTCAATTTAAATAATACACACAACTATTTTTTAAATCAATAAAAACATTTTCTAAATCCATAAAAGCATTTCAATTAATATTTGGGAGTCATATCGTTACTTTGTTGAGAATGTGGCCATGTAATAAGCGGGATAATTTGCAGCGACTTGGTCATTATGGGGAAAAATAACACCCAGGGATCAAGATCCCTCCGCTACGCGTCGGGATTCTGATCTGCCTGACAAGGCTCCATTAAAATATAAATATTTTTAGTGAATTACTGAGTTTAGGCACGTTAATAACGTTTTAATGAAGTTGAATACAGTATATTCATATTTGTCAGTGATTTCATGTCAATTCGGCGAACATAAACATAAATGATCGTGGTGAAGATGATGATTAAATTAGGATTAAAAATCGAGAGCCGGCTGCATTTCCTCTCGTTCGTTTTTTTCGACTAAACAACATTATTTTGTTAAATAACAACATGGTGATGTTTTGTAAATGATTACATGTCTTATTTAGCACAGACTATGATCCTATCCGTGACATATGGATCTTAACAAAGATCTGCTATACAGTACTACCAGACATACTGTACATCCAGTTACTGTATCAGAGTTGATTTCACATGAGCTCCAGTGTGGAACCCCACTGCACCCCCTGGTGGATCAATGATCCATTGCAGCTGGCTTCACAATAATTAAATGTATTTATCACGGGGGCGGTCTCAAGTGAAATTGGAGGTTGTCTCTTGATCGCGGGCAGATCACGGGCAGACCCCGTGCCGACCACGGCCCTCACATTTCAAACTGTCCTAAATGAGCTGCTACATCTGTACAGAGGTTTTAAGATTACCCTACTTCAGTATCCCCTAGTAAAAGCACTCAGTATTGTACAATTGTTCAGTTAAAGAGAACCATAAGAAGCAGATGTTTCAGTTTTTAAGATTTCTGAAAAAAGAAGTTACCCAGAATTCTGCCTGAAAAACAGGTTTTTTTTAGCTGGTCTGAGATCTCAAAACACAATTTTAGCTAGAATAACTACAGAACAATTATACAGAGTAGAATAAATGGAACAAAATATAACTTACAGAGATTACTGAGTCAGCAGGAGAGTCCTTATTCTGGTCATGATAGCACAGTATACTGTTGTAGAGCATAGACAGTAAGCTGTTTATAAAACATTTAAACTCAGTCTGTTGTTGTTATAATTAGATTCTCAGAGCATTTTCTCTCTTGTTCTTCTCTTCTCAGCAGATAGTGGTCTGCAGGAGGTTTTAGATGAACATAGGCTCAGTCTGAGGAGGAGATGTGAACGTGTGACTGAAGGAACTGATCAAAGTGAAACCCTCCTCAACAGGATCTTCACTGAGCTCTACATCACACAAGGCCAGAGTGAAGAGGTTAATACCCAACATGAGGTGAGGCAGCTGGAGACAGCTTCCAAGAAGAGACCCTCCATGACACTCCAATCAAGTGCCAGGACATCTTTAAAGCCTTACCTGACCAACAGACTCTCATCAGAGCGGTCCTGACCAACGGAGTCGCTGGAGTTGGAAAAACCTTCTCAGTGCAGAAGTTCACTCTGGACTGGGCCGAGGGTTTGGGAAACCAAGATGTCAGTCTGGTGATCCCGCTCTCCTTCAGGGAGCTGAACCTGATCAAAGGTGAGCAGTACAGTCTTCTCAGGCTGCTCCATGTTTTCCATCCAACCTTACAGAAGGTCACAGCAGAGCAGCTGGCTGTCTGCAAAGTGCTGCTCATCTTTGACGGCCTGGATGAAAGCAGACTTTCTCTGGACTTCAGAAACAATGAGGTTGTGTCTGATGTCTCACAGCAGTCCTCAGTCAACGTGCTGCTGACAAACCTCATCAGGGGGAAGCTGCTTCCCTCGGCTCTCGTCTGGATAACTTCCAGACCTGCAGCGGCCAATCAGATCCCTCCTGAGTGTGTGGACAGGGTAACAGAAGTACGAGGCTTCACTGACGCCCAGAAGGAGGAGTACTTCAGGAGGAGATCGAGTGATGAAGACCTGTCCAGCAGAATCATCTCTCACATCAAGAGCTCCAGGAGCCTCCACATCATGTGTCTGATCCCAGTCTTCTGCTGGATCACTGCTGCAGTTCTGGACCACATGTTGACTACAGACCAGAGAGGAGAGCTGCCCCAGACCCTCACTGACATGTACTCACACTTCCTGCTGGTCCAGACCAAGAGGAAGAAGCAGAAGTATGAAGAGGGACATGAGACGAGTCCACAGCAGCTGACGGAGGCTGACAGGAGGTTCTTCTGAAGCTGGGGAGGCTGGCGTTTGAACATCTGGAGAAAGGAGACATCATGTTCTACCAAGAAGACCTGCAGCGCTGTGGTCTTGATGTCACCGAGGCCTTGGTGCACTCAGGAGTTTGTACAGAGATCTTCAAAAGAGAGAGTGTGATCTTCAGAAAACAGTCTACTGCTTTGTTCATCTGAGCATTCAGGAGTTTTTCTCGGCTGCAGTCTACATGTTGCACTGTTACACCAACAGAGACACAGAGGTACTGAAGGACTTCCTGCAGGGAGACTATAGCAACAGAACAGTGATCAGGATTACCCATCCCTGGATGTCTTCCTAAAGGGAGCCATGGAGAAATCCCTCAGAAGTGAAAATGGCCACCTGGACCTGTTTGCCCGCTTTTCTCCACGGCCTCTCTCTGGAGTCCAACCAGAGACTCTTAGGAGGCCTGCTGGGTCGCACAGACAAACGTCCACAAATAATCAAGAGACTCTTCAGAGGCCAGCTGAGTCACACAGACAACAGACCAGAAATCATCCAGAGAGCCATCAACAACCTGAAGGAGATGAGCAGTGATCAAATCTCTCCTGACAGGAGCATCAACATCTTCCACTGTCTGACAGAGATGAAGGACCACTCAGTACATCAGGAGATCACAGAGTTCCTGAAGTCAGAGAACAGATCAGAGGAGGAACTCTCTGTGATCCACTGCTCTGCTCTGGCCTTCATGCTGCAGATGTCAGAGGAGGTTCTGGATGAGTTGGACCTGACCCAGTACAACACATCATGGGAGGGACGACGGAGACTGCTTCCAGCTGTGAGGAACTGCAGGAAGGCCAAGTAAGTCCAGATGTGACTTTATTAACTAATGTGGATCAGGAGTTTAATTATTCAAATAAACACTATAACATTTATGTTGCTTTTAAATAATGTGAGAGCAAAATAAACCAACACTGTTCTTCTATTTATTTATAATAATAGTTCAATTGAACCGTTTCTCTCTTCATATTGAGTGATGGAGACGACATGTCAAACACATGAAGGACTTTAGAAGTTTCTCAGCATGTGATCACACCACACAGCAGGACTTACAGTTATCAGGGAAAGCTGTTATTATTACTTTCTAGTGGTTTCTTTATCATTAAATGTTTGTTAATTGTGTTTGTGTGCACAATACATTTTCAGATGCTCAGAGAAGCCAAAACATCCTTCATCCGTCATCCAAATATGTACATCTCTAATATTGTCAAGTGATTTTTTTAATTTCAGTTTCTTTGGTAACAGTCACTGACAGCAGGAACACAGACTGATCAGATCACACTGACAACACATCAACTCTATTATTATATATTATTATATATAACATCAACAACTAACAGCAAATGTCAATCAAACATGTCAAATATTTTTCCATGAAATGCTTGAGTTCATTATGTTTCCTTTTTTTTGAACATATGTTGTTATATATGTGTTATTATAGACTTGCTAACTGTGGACTCTCAGAGACTCACTGTGAAGTCGTGGCCTCAGCTCTGAAGTCTGACCCCTCCATCTGAGAGATCTGGACCTGAGTCTCAACAGAGAGATGAAGGATTCAGGAGTGGAGCTGCTGAGTTCTGGACTAAAGAGTCTAAACTGCAGACTGGAGACTCTCAGGTCAGTTCACTGGAGATCTCACATGTTTCATTAGTTATTCAACCTTATTATTGTACATAAATAAATTACATCCATAGGTTTTTAAATGTTTTGTTCGTATTTTTATTTCTCTAAATGTAGTCTGCAGTCATAACAGTTGATTGTTTCCTAGAGAAACAGTTTTTTTCCTATGTTAGTTGTTAAGTAAATGTTTGTTTTGAATCTTTAGTAAATGGTCTAAATAAAGGAGGTCCTGTGAACTAATATTAGTTTTACATAAAGTTTACTTTCTGACATGGAAATGTTTATGTTCCCATCATTTAGATGTGTTTTCAGAGATAATAAACAGAAGGCTGATATAATGATGATCCACAATAAGAGAATGACAGTCACTGTAATTCAGGGAAAGATCATTGATTAGGACGTAGTAATGTTGAGCTACACATTTCAGACCTGAACATCTGACTAGATTATTAACTGATTGTTATCCTCATCATGTTTCTTTATTCAGAATGGAGAGCTGCAGTTTGTCAGAGATCAGCTGTTCTGCTCTGGCCTCAGCTCTGAAGTCCAACCCCTCCCATCTGAGAGATCTGGACCTGAGTAACAACGATCTGAAGGATTCAGGAGTGGAGCTGCTGAGAAATCTTCTGGAGAGTCCAGACTGCAGACTGAAGACTCTCAGGTCAGTTCACTGACTCTCTGTTACTGCTGGAGATCTCATGTTTCATTAGTTATTCAACCTGATTCTTGTACATAAATATATTACATCCATACCTTTGTAAATGTTGTTTTGTTCATATTTGTATTTCTCTAAATGTAGTCTGTCATAAAAGTTGGTTGTTTCCTAAAGAAACTATTATTCTTCCACTGTTAGTTGTTAAAGTCAATCTTTAGTAAATGGTCTGAATAAAGAAGGTCCTCTGAACTAACATTAGTTTTACATAAAGTTTACTTTCTGACAGAGATGTTAACGTTCCCAATAATTTAGATGTGTTTTCACAGATAATAAACAGTGTTGGGGTCGGGTGGCCTGGCCTCTAAATTTATTCCGGCAAATTACTCAGACCTACTAATTGACCTAACAGAAGTTATTGAGTCGATGTAAGTTTAGTGCTTGGCTCAGATCCACCAACGTCAGCAAGATCCCACCTCTATTAACTCCTGTAGAACCAGGTTCAATTAACTCCTGTACAGGACTGGACTTGTCCAGACATATTCTATGGCTATGGCATAAGACACACCTTCCCATGTTTGTGTAAAAAGGTCATGACCTCTAGTGTGCAGGACTGAAAAACATTATTCTCGGCTATGGCAAAAACACCGTTTGGGGGCCTCAGTATATTTCTCACTAAGTCAGGAGCCCCCCTCCTTGTGCACTGCTGTGGGAAAAGGGAATAAACGGTCTCCTCTCTCTAATCAGTGACACCCATAAACCATTATAGGATTCTAAACTCAATTTAACAAACCACTTGTGTTTTGTTTATACTGTAAATATAGAAAATCATAAAATATGAAGCATTTTCATTGTGGGTTATCCTGTTAAGCCCCACGGACCCTTCGGCGGGTCCGAAACCACAACATCTGCAAGCAACAGTGTCTGAGGGCTTCTTACTATTTAATAAACTAAGAATGTTTCATATCCATGTAACGGGAAGAAACTCAGCTAACTGATGATTTTTTTTATTTTTAGCCAAAAAAAAAACAAGACTAACGCTGAGCCTGTGAATTAGCCCTGAGAAAAAAATGCTAACGCCGTTAGCACAGAACTCACGGTATAACACCCTTATTACTTATCGTAACTGCACATCCAACCCATTGATTAGAATCGTTGAGATTACACAGATTCAATAGGTATCTGTATCATCACTCCATGATCAGAACTCGCGACATGAGAAACAAAAACAGACATCACACCACGTAGCATTAGGTAGCAAACATGGCAATATGTCTTACCTTTGTTGTTGTCTGATCAAAAGTGGTCTTCAATGGCATTAAAACGATAAAAAAACGCTGCTGAAGGTTAATCCATAGGTTAATCCAATGTGTCTGTGTCACTTTGAAATTATTTCTGATAATCCATCAGCAATAAACCTAGTTTTAAGTTTTCAGATTTCAGAGCGTAAGTTAGGTTTCGCTTTGGGCAAACTGCGTGCGCATAGCTCTCATTTCTCAATGGTAACGTGTGTGTGTATGTGGAAATTCCCCTTCGATTCTATTGGCTCTAACGGTTCAAAAGAGATGTCAATCATCAAAATTGACCAATGGGTTCCAGAGAAACTGCAAATACGCCCATTTCCACCCAAATGACCCCAGAGGTGGAGTTATTTGGCTAAACCTCTCTAAAAAGGTCAAATGTCACTTGTTTTGCATCAATCTTGATACAGGGTACTTATTATATGTCATACTTTGGATTCCTAAAGCTTTAAGTCTACTAACTCATCACAAGGGTGGTTTTCACTATAAGTAAAAAATATTTTTTGGACGGACACTATAATTTACAGTTTTTTACTATGTAAAATCTGAATTTTCTTTAAAATAAAAAACATCTATATTGATTCTGACATTTCTACATCCAACTCACAGATTTATCATTACTTTGATAATTTTTTTTATTAATTTACACCTTTTAGAAGTGAAGTTATTGTTGTGGAAAGGTCATTTTCGAGCCTGAGACCTGAAAAACAGGCTTGGGGCTTAACATACAAGAATATATTTGATTATATTTAATTATAATGAACTTTAATTATTCAACCTAATATGGAGACCTCAACAACAGAAGGCTGATATAATGATGATCCACAATAACAGAATGACAGTCACTGTAATTCAGGAAAAGATCATTGATTAGGACGTAGTAATGATGAGCTGCACATTTCAGACCTGAACATCTGATTATAAACTGATCTGTATCCTCATTAGGGTTGCAAAGGGGTGGAATATTTCCTGTAAATTACCGGAAAGTTTCCATGGGAAGTTAAGCTGGCGAATTTTGGAAATATTCGATGCAAAATGAAACAAAAAACATGACATTTCAACAGATTCTTCAACAAATTTTAATTATTTTATTGAACAATTATTTGTTTCATTGAAGACCGAAAACAGGAATGTTGAGTTAAATATCACTCATCCCCCCAACCCCACTCATTAAAAAATGAACAAAAATGCACCCCCGATCCAAAAATCCCCACAAAGTCCCATTCAAAATGTTAAATGAAAAGATGTGGCTTCATTTGTCTTGTGCTTTGGGCTCAAAAGTGTGATCCAGTCTTCTCGAAATCATCTGTGCATGTGATGGAGGAATGCACAGTGCCTGTAGGGGGTGTGGTCTCAATAGCCATGCAGTAAGCAGTGTGCTTTGGCATGGATATTCAAGTGTACTTGAATGGCATCTGTTTGTTTTAGTCAAGATTATGCTAAAATATACTTTCCCCAACTATATTTAAATTCCCTATGAAGAGCCAACCTTCAATTTTGAAAATTCCCAGTTTATTCCCATAAATTCCCGTTAATTCCCGTTAATTCCCATGGAAAGTTTCCATCTTTGAAAATTCCCGGAATTTTGCAACCCTAATCCTCATCATGTTTTCTTTATTCAGAATGGAGAGCTGCAGGTTGTCAGAGATCAGCTGTTCTACTCTGATCTCAGCTCTGAAGTCCAACCCCTCCCATCTGAGAGATCTGGACCTGAGTCTCAATGATCTGAAGGATTCAGGAGTGAAGCTGCTGAGAGATCTTCTGGAGAGTCCAGACTGCAGACTGGAGACTCTCAGGTCAGTTCACTGACTCTCTGTTACTGCTGGAGATCTCATGTTTCATTAGTTATTCAACCTGATTCTTGTACATACATATATTACATCCATGATGTTGTAAATGTTGTTTTATTCATACTTTCATTTTTAGGTACTAAATTCAGAACTTCAGACTTAAATGTTGACTGATTCTTAAAGGAACTGTAATATATGTTAGTTGTAAAAAGTAAATCTATGTTTTTAATATTTAGTAAACAATAACATCTGAATAAAGGTCATGTGAAGTAATATTAGTTTTACATTAATAAACTTTACTTTCTGAAGAATACATTTTTGTTGTTGTTCCCATTCATTTAAATGTTGAGTAACATCTGACTGGATTATAAATGTTTTTTTATCCTCATCATGTTTTCTTTATTCAGAATGTGGCGCTGCAGTTTGTCAGAGATCAGCTGTTCTGCTCTGGCCTCAGCTCTGAAGTCCAACCCCTCCCATCTGAGAGATCTGGACCTGAGTGAGAACAAGCTGCAGGATTCAGGAGTGGAGCTGCTGAGTTCTGGACTAAACAGTCCAAACTGCAGACTGGAGGCTCTCAGGTCAGTTCACTGAATGCAGTTCATATAGATCTGTTTGTAATTTTCTGAATTTGCCTGAGAAAAAATACATTGTTATTATCGTTTTTCACCTTTTGCTAATGACTGAGTATTTAGCGAAATAATGAAAATCAGAGAAGGTCAATGTGTGACGGGAGACTGGCATTGTGCTCGGTGAAGATGCTTTCAGTACTGATGAACTGTGTGAGCGAAATTAGTTGTTAAAGATCTGATGACAGAGAAAAACTGCTGCAGAGAGTTCCAGATTATCAATGGATTGTTTCTTCATTATCGCTGAAATTAAGACAGAGTTTAAAAGATTATTATACCTTGAATTATTTCAAACAGGAACATTGTTTTTTAAAGTTGCATCATGTTTTCTTTATTCAGTCTGAGGAGCTGCAGTTTGTCAGAGATCAGCTGTTCTGCTCTGATCTCAGCTCTGAAGTCCAACCCCTCCCATCTGAGAGATCTGGACCTGAGTTACAACAATCTGAAGGATTCAGGAGTGAAGCTGCTGAGAGATCTTCTGGAGAGTCCAGACTGCAGACTGGAGACTCTCAGGTCAGTAAGGGGTCTCTGCTGGTTCAGCAGTATTGTATTAAACACAGGGAGGTGTTTCTCTCTCTGGGGAATCACAACAGATCAGTGATGTTACCCACTGACTGCAGGCTCTTTCATTCTTCCATCAACTATAGAAGCCCAGCTGAAAATGCAAAGCCACACTTTAGTAATCCACTCTCTAACAGACATATGGGATTTTAGAGATGAGTGGGAAAGGTAGTCTGTTTCTTATGGGATGTTTTTAGTTTCTAATGACTGGTTACTTCCTGTAATGCAGCTGAGAGCTGTGGCAGTCAGTCGTAGTGTTTGCAGAGAAGATATGATGGGATGTAAAGCATGAGATCAGGACTCTGAAGCTGACTCAAAGAACAAACACTTATTTAAACTGGATCTCAAACTGTTGGATTGTGTTCATCCCTACAGGATCAGAGATGAGCCATTCAGAGCCACGATCCAGAAGACCTGTGAGTACTGAAACCATATCCTCCATTCATCAGTCGGGAGGCTCTGTTGTATGAACAGACGCCTCTCGCTATTGTGCTCCTTGACTATAGACAAATCTGTTAACAGTGGTTAACTCATGTGGTCCGTATTTAGTTAGTGTTGTTGTGATTATTGGTGTCTAGATTAGCTTAGCATTATGTTGACTGTTGTTCTCTAGTATAGCTGTGTTTTCTTACAGCCTCCTTTTGTTAGTTTGTACCACTTTGATAGTGAGGGTTTTTTGTTGCTATTTTGTTTATTAGTATCTATTTCTTTGTATTTAAGTAGGCTCCCTTATTAGAGTCCTCCCTTTGTTGGTTGCCCATTTAAACCAGCGCCCTTTTGGCCCTTTTGTTTGTTTCAGGCTGCGTGCCTTCCATTTTATAATTATTACCAATTCCAACTGGTGTATGTTGCTTTCCTCTTCCCCTAGTTGGGACGTAACAAGTACTCAGAACTTTTACTTGAGTAAAAGTAGAAGTACTCAGATCTTGTACTTGAGTAAAAGTAGAAGTACTCAGATCTTGTACTTGAGTAAAAGTAGAAGTACTCAGATCTTGTACTTGAGTAAAAGTAGAAGTACTCAGAACTTTTACTTGAGTAAAAGTAGAAGTACTCAGATCTAGTACTTGAGTAAAAGTAGAAGTACCAGAGTGTAGGAATACTCTGTTACAGTAGAAGTCCTGCATTCAAAATGTTCCTCAAGTAAAAGTAGAAAAGTATTCTCATCAAAATATAGTGAAAGTAGCGACAGTAAAAGTAGTCATTGTGCAGATTGGTCCTTTCAGAATAATATATATGAGCCGGGTTCTTTTGGGACGGCGCATCGTAGAGGAAACACTGAGTATTGATCAGACAGTATTGATCCAGTTGAACAAATACTCTCCTCTATCAGTTGAAAAAGCCCTTCTACTATCTACAGGTTTTATAACCAAAGTTTTTCCCTGTTTCTCTTCCAGGTCCCAGAGGGTTACCTGTTGACCCGTGTCCATCTCAACAAGGGTCCACAGACATCCCATAATCCTGAGTTTGGTGGGATGACGTTCTCCCTGTAATCAAAGCACTGGTTCTCTTGGAGACGCTCTCAAAGTCTTTGAGGACAAAGTCAGAAAGAGAAGAAGAAATGTGTTCCGCTCTTGGACTTGTTTGTGTTTCTCACTCCGGGTTAATTAATGTCCAATCAAATGTTAGAGACAGTATTTTGAATTATAAAAATGGCCACCTTATCGTGTAGTCAAGTCCGTATAAAGGACTACAATTCCCACAGTGCCTCCTCTAAAGAGACAGAGATGGGCAACCTGTCGGAAAGACGCCGTCGAAGCACCGTTTTTAACCGTTTGTTGCCGTTTTTTTACCGTTAAAATGACAAAAGCCTAAAAAGAAAGAAAGACCACTGAAGATGTTTATTATTTTATTTGAGTTTTTCCTCTTTAGTTTTTGTTTTGACTTTTGTAAAAGTCATCATTAATGGACGTCTCTTTAAAATGACCGCTCAGAGGAGAGGAGTTCTCATTTCTCTAACCGCCTGCTGCTTCCCCTCCTCTCTCCTCGGTTCCCCTCCTCGAGTCCTCCTCTTGCATCTCCTGTGGGCGGGACTAAGACACGAGGATAGGAGTCGAGGATAGGAGTCGAGGAGGAGAAATTAGAGAATTGAGAAGCCTTCCTTATCTCTATCAGTCAACAGTAAATAGAAACATCTCACCTCCTCCTTTTCCCAGCCAATCAGAGGGCAGAGCCGCACAGTGACAGGTCACGTTCTGACCAATGGGAGAGAGTCAAAACAGGGAAGCCCCGCCCCTTATAGTGGGGATTCTCGTGGGGGAGGAGTCAGAGTCTTAAAGAGACAGCGACCTGATTCACAGATTCTCAAGAATTTGTTTACAATATTTACTGCCTTTTACTCTCAATTCTCACTTTTATTCTAGTTTGAATTAAATATGTATACATCCATCTTATACTAAAGCGAGAGATTAAAGAGATTTGCATTTCATAAATTATTTAAAGTTATTACATGGCTTAGTTGAATACTCAATTCTGATTGGTCAATTCAGAACACGTGAGACGTTGTTAATCCAGAACAGACAGACCGCTGTCAAGGATTTATTGACCGTTGTTAAGGACGCTCACATCTGCAGAAAAAAGTCAGTTCAATTCAACTGTATACAGTTTTGGCCGAAAAGCAAAGTGCATGCAGTTTGCTTTTCTAACTGACAAGACAAGAGCGACAAGAAAACAGCGGAGAAGTAGCGGGGCAGAAACCCTCCTTTTTACGCAGCGGTCCAGACATAGACATCAAACGGCGACACATATTCAGTTGCCAGTTCCTTTGGCATTAGGGCAGGGATATCTAGATACTTCCCAAGGTCTGACATAATGAATTGTGCTGCTTTTAAAGCAAGCAACGATGTTTTCAAATATGTAATAAAAAAGCTCCTCCTTCCTGCCGTTGCTACGTTTTTCAAACGGTAACAACGGACTATTTTTCTTAGCGGATGCATGTCAATTTAAATCAATACAACAATTTTTTAAATCAATAAAATCATTTTCTAAATCCATAAAAGCATTTCAATTAATATTGGGAGTCATATCGTACTTTGTTGAGAATGTGGCCGTATAATAAGCGGGACAATGTGCAGCGACTTGGTCATTATGGGGAAAATAACACCCGACAGGCTGATCAGGAGCCCGACGCGACACGTAATGTCAGTACTTTTCAAACTGATGTTAGTGACTCTGAACCTCATTTTGGTAGCTTTAGAGAACTGAAGGTTGTTAATAGCAGTTATGCTTAGGGTACTTCAATTCTGCAACCAAGGACTTTCTTTTCGTTCCTGCTCAAAGTTTGTCCGGTCACAATGGAAAATATAAAGGGATTTCTTTCCTTGCTTGATTTTGCGCATTGCCGTGGTCATTGGTTGTAGTTCTCCTTCAATGACTTGAAGCATGCACTTGGTAGCTTTGTCATGGATGTTATAATGATGACCGTACAAAAGATCAGTTGCCATGGTTCAGGGACGCGCTTATCCGAAAGTGTTTCCAAGGGCCTATTGGGGCATCCTCGTTCATGAGTTGATTGATGCTTGCCTCCTTTGGTGAATAAGGGCCGGCTGTTATTGAAAATGCTCAGAGATACTGTCCACTATACTAACGAGGAATGCTCTAGCAGCAATCCTAGCACGTCAACTCTAGGTGGCGCTCTTCGAGGGGTTACAGGTCATATCCAGGATAGCATTTGGGTTCAGTATACAGTTGCTGTCACAAAAGTCCATGACGCTGCAGCTGTGACTGGATCCAGTGTAAAATCTCTCCGAGTCTCAGAAATCAACATGTGCTCCGTCGTTTTGAAGGTTTACCATTAAATATCAATGTTGCATCTACGCGCAAACGTGTACTTAACTTTTCAGCAGTTTCTGTAGTGTAGTGGTCATCACGTTCGCCTAACACGCATAGGTGAGCCGTGTATACCCATAGAAGACTTTCTATTGGCCAGAAGCCTCTTCAAAAGATACATTCAGTTTCAAAAATGTTGCTCATTATACACAAACACTACATTTATCTTTGCAAACGTTTAAAGTTAGAGTTCAAACTGATATTTGGAGTTGGAAATGTATTATTCTTTCCTTGCTGCTTCTTATCATAGTTATTTTAATCTTAATATATTATAGCAATCATAACAATAATAACACAAATAATTATATCATAATATTAGTAATAATAATATTTTATATAATATTTTTGTATTTTTACTTATAATTCATATTTTTTTAAATATGTTGATTGTTACATTGAGCATATGAGTGTGCTTCATTTTCTATCACTATTACTTCCTCTATCAAGTAAAGACAGTCACAGTGATGCATTCAAGATCATTTATTCAAAAACAGCTGAAACATCAAATATTTGAAATATTAAAAATAGAACTACAAATATATCAAAAACAAACAAACACAGCGTCTGGGTTCCATTTTCACTCTCTCTCGTCGATTGAAAACATGTCATGGCACTGTCCCAGGAAGATGGAGACAAGACCCTGAACTACGGCAGGCCACCCTGCCACACACCACCAATAATCCAGCTCGAGCCAAGCAACACAGGGATGAACTATGCCAATATTTTAACGGTGTCGGTGCAGTGCCTTTTCAGTGGGATAAGATATAGCAAATATGTCTAAAGAACTGTACAATGTCAACAATCGACTACAATACGATAAAAATAGTGTGTAATAAGATAAAAAAAAGAGTTTGCCAAATATGTCTAATGCTGTGTTATCAATGGCTGTAGTATCAAGGTGCGAAATAAAGTTTTTTATTGCCTATCCTGCTATTTGTGTTTATTCTTTTAATCACACAGCGTTAATAAAAAATTAAAAATGTGCCTACATAACTGCCAATAGCAGTTACCGCGATTTCGCCAGTTAATTCTTCCAGGAGCGTACCTCAATCAGAGTGAGAGTCTAGAACACAGGGACTTATCCTCTGCAGACCATTTACATGCACTAAAACCTATAGAACACACTACAGGAGAGGGAGCACCACAGAATGGCAGAATAGGGCCTCTGTAAAACAAGCTCTTAAGCCTTAAGGGTTCAGGCTACACACACACACGTTGGAACACGCAGTTGCTTCCCATGACCTATGAAACCCGGTCAGACCACTTTCTTTTAAATCTGTCTTCATGTCAAAACCACTTCGACGAGGATGGGATTCGAACCCACGCGTGCAGAGCACAATGGATTAGCAGTCCATCGCCTTAACCACTCGGCCACCTCGTCTGTGAGCCTGCTCTGCTCTGATTGGTTACCTGTCAGTCTCTGTTGTGATTGGCCAAACTCTTAACCACTCGGCCACTCGTCTGTGAACCTGGACTGCTCTGATTGGTTACCTGTCAGGCTCTGTTGTGATTGGTCAAACAGTTAACCACTCGGCTCACCTCGTCTGTGAGCCTAGTTTCTGTCATGTGATTGTGATGTGCTATATGTGACATGTATGTAGTAACGTGTGTTGTTTGCATTTTATTGTTCTCTTTTATCCTCTCGCCTCTATCTACTCGTCTTTCATCCTTTCTTTATAACTAATGCTGTTGATGTGATTTTAAAAAGGTGTCTGTTATCATCTGAACAACAGCTGGAAATTAGCCATGTTGGCTAAAGCTGCTCCATTTACTGTTCTTAGTGACAGACAGTTGATCAATGGGGACTGTCCACGACCCTATACACAAATACACTAAACTAAATATTTCAGGTTCTCATGTTATAGATAATGGATAATATAATCATAATAGGGAGTCACAGTCAGTTCAGAATAAAACAGACCTTTTCTCTTAGCTATGCAGGACGGAAGAAGGCCTAAGTATCACAAAGTAATACAGTCGTACAGAAATCTATGAATAAATATGGTAATTAAATGCTTTTATAACTGGTGAAATAAATAACGGAGTTGCACAAAAGTTCTCAAAATACATCCTGGTGTCTTTGAGGCCTTCTTTAGCATAGGTCTTAAAGACCTTGGTGGAGCAGTACAAGTATTTGACCGTTTTTGACTGGTAAGAAAAATGAACTGAAGAGCCATCCCCAAGATATCGGGATTTAGGCTGACTGCAGGCTAAACAGCTTCTCATCAGCGTCTTTTTCTGATGCTGATGCTGCGGCTGCGGCTGCTGTTGTTTTGCCAGGACGTCTGTCACAATCTTCTCCACTGAAGCCCTGCTCAGTGAGTCCTCCTGTCTGGGAGCCGCAGCTGGAGGGTTGAATATGGCAGATCTCAGAGTTATGACACTGATAGTTTGGCTGCCTGAGGTCAAACTATGCCACAGCTGCTGTGTCTCTAAGACCTTTTCTGGGGATGTGTTGAGGGAAGAGCTGGTATTTTTTAATTTTGCCAGATGTTTAACATATCGTGAGATATGTTGGACTGTGGTCGGGTGAAGGAGGCTGTTCCGGTCTGTGCATCCCCTCTGGACCATGGCAGCATAGTCCGCATCCACCCGCTTCAGGACATCTTTGGCACCACGTGGTTTACCAGAAGCTCGTCGATGGCAGCTTTCATGGGTTCGGTCCACCGACCATGGTCCAAGACCTGAATGAGGCCACCAGTTTGAATTGGTCCAGTGCGGGGAGAGGAGGACTGAGGCAGCGGTGCTACCCCTGTCAAGTCTAAAAAAGAAATATATGTTAGTTATATTGTTTTATGCCAGATAACACGTGTGTTGCACGTGTTGCAAATCAATTAGCTCTTTTGGTCATTTAACTTCACAGCTAATTTAACTTTTGTGGGACAAATAAATGATTATCTTATATTCCTACCTCTTGTTCTATTATGCTTTTCAATGGCTTTTACATTTTGCATACACTTGCTTAATGATTGTTGTCAATAAACAATATTTCAACATGATGATATTACATATATTATGTGCACGCCTGTTTTTCACAGTGAGGTAGGTAGGTCATTTGAATGACCTGTATCTATCAAAGGCTCTGGTTTTTGTGTGGCAGAGGCTTGTGTGAAAGGCGGCAGGGACTTGGTCACAACATCAGAGGACTGCCGGGAACTGGAAGACAGAATTGGCACTGCCCCAACTGGACCAGCACAGGATTCCTGAAATAGCACAAATATAGTGAATTAGTTAGTCAGCCAGTCTGTCAGTACTTGACAGTAAGTAGATATAAATATGAACTGGATTACCTGAGAGTCTGTGCCCACTACAACAGTAGGGGCAGGGCAATGATGCTCTGTCTCCATGGCTACTGCCGCTGGGTTGTTTGGCTGTGCCCTGTTCTTGTCCCAGTTCAAAACAACAGGACGACAGCCTGGCTCCACGTACTGCAGTCCACATCTCTCCCCCGTGTCCCTGTTGGAGAGCTGCAGTGCTGGGTATTTGGACCTTCCTGTGACTTTTACAGAGATGGTGTTAAGCTCTGAAATCAACCGGGGGTCAAACACCGCTGGCAGCTCCACATCTGGCTGTTTCAGGTCCACCAGCCTCTGGTAGTTCCAGCGCACAACTCCAGTCATAGCTTGGGCTGGAATAGTTCACAGGACACCCGGTTGCCTGTCACCCATTGGGCTTGGTGTCCGTTGAAACCCTCCTGCTGAGAGGTGCCTCTCACAGGGATCCACACTAGAGATGGGTGAGTCCTGATTCATCCGGATCATTAACCCGGATCCTAGAAATGAGCTGGTCGTGACGAGTCTCCCCTCTCCATTAACCCGAGTCCTTTGAGTCCCACACTTGGTGTGACGTACAAATTAAAACTATAAATTGCGTCACTCGCTACTACTCTTATAACATGTAAAATCACATTACAACGTACCCCAGTCCATCTGCCTACCCTTTAGCAAGTAGGATAGCTGCCAGAAGTTATCGTTTGGCTCAGGGGAGGGGACGCGGATCAGTGAAACTTCCTGCAGACTCGTGGGGACTCAGAGGAGCCGACGGCTCCTAACCGTAATAGCATAGCAGATCCAGAGATCCATACTCGTCATGTGCACGAGCATAGCCCTCCTCCAGCACCCGGCTCCCGCGCTATATTATGCACGAGTCAACAGCAGACTCGCAGATTCGCAGATTCGCAAATCCTGACTCGCTGTGCAACACACAGCAGACTCGTGCGGACTCAGAGCCGTATATAGCAGCAGATCCAGAGATCCAGCAGACTCGTCGTCATGCACGATTCAACAGCAGACTCAGATTCGCTAAATCGCAAAATTACCTTTTTTTTGTGATCAATATGTTTATTAAAGCAAAAGACACCACTTACACACATTTAACACATACAAACACCAGTATTGCAATGATTACGCAGTCCATGACAAAATATGGGGGCATATGATTAGATATAATGACATGTTTAAAATAATAATTGTATAATTAAGACATTTATATATTCTAAACTGTTTTGGCAATTTTCTCTCATTTGTCATTGTTTGTTCTTTTTGTGTGCTATGTTCAAAATAAACGTTTTTGCCAAGTAAGATCCTTATTGGAAATGCAGCTATTACACGCAGGAGACTGTTGCACAACATGACCATTTTGTTAGAAGTCTACACTGAAACTTCATTTAGAGCCGGAAACATAATGGACTTAATCAAAATCGCGAGATCCGTGAATCCAGGTCAATGATCGAGAGAGACCAGTAGCCTACGAGTTAGTCAGCGGAACTTCACAGACTCAGATTCGCAAATCCTGACTCACTGTGCAAAACACAGCAGAGCAGACTTGTGCGGACTCAGAGCCGTAACCATATAGCAGCAGATCCAGAGATCCAGCAGACTCGTCGTCATGCACGAGTCAACAGCAGACTCAGATTTGCCAAATCGCAAAATAAACCTTTTTTTGTGATCAACATTTTTTTAAAGCAAAATACACTGTGTAGCGGAGGTTATATAATGTCAGTTTAATATGCTCGTGAAATGCAACAACTTTTCGGTTTCACCGATAGGATTTCTACGGTCTTGGTGATGCTGACTGTAGTGGAAACTTTATAACAGTGTATACTTATAAACTTTATATGTAATGGCAAACTCTATATGTAGTGTAAACTTATATGATGTGCAAACTAACTTTATGTGTTACCTAATATGGTAAAATGCTATGCAGTTGTCCCATGAGGAGGTATTTTAATCCATGCCCTCTGTTCAAACATATAACTAGCCTTAAGGATGTCTGGGGGTGAGACAGGTCGTAAGCAAAAGTGAAGAAGTGTCTCAAACAAGTTCCTGTGTTTGTTCCTTATCTTGGTTATATCTGTTTTGACCTCTCTAGAGGCGCGTTCACACCAAGTACTTTTCCCACAGTAGTTCCTGAGAACTTTAGTTCATGAGAGTTCTTTAGTTCTGACGAACTAAAGCAGATCGCGTCACACCAAAATGAGTTCCTGGGGTGGATTAGGCAAAGAGCCGCTGACGTCACTTCTTCTTCTTCTGCTTAGATTTTCCTGGCAGGCTGCAAACAACTTCACCGCGAGTACAGTAGGTGGCGGTATGCACCTTAAAGTTGCAATCCGCCAAAAAAACCGAGAGAAGAAGAAGAAAAGCTTCCGCTTCGCTGTATGCTTCTGTTGACGTTTTGGTGCTCGTGTAATACAGCTTCGTAACGGAGTTATTTAAGCCAATAACTCAGCCACAAATAAAAAATACAGATCGACCATTCAAATGCAATAGAAATGCTGAGTCGGAGGCGAAGGCGGTTAAGAAGCCTTAACAAAGGATTGGACCCAAAAAGCACACGCTATGGACATGTTTCGATAGCTGAGGATGATGACCGTTATCACGCCCAAGAACAGCAATGGTACGTTCATTAAATCACATTAATACTATCTAATGTAGGATTTATGGAGTTATGTAGGGCTAATTGGTGTCTTTGTATTATTCCAGATATGCGAATACTACGGAACGCGTCGTGTCCCGCGCTCTCTCTGGGTGAACAATAGAACCTCGCCTGGTGCACACCAATGTGCAGTGGATCAAAGTGGATCTTTTCAACTCCTCTGTATTCGCCTGGAAGCAACCATTGGGGAGACGCAACCTAAACAAATCGCCACGGGGCAAGACACGCTCACAGCCCTTGAGGCATCTGAACAGCATGGAAATTGTAAATTGACAATAAAGCTGATCTTTTGTACAGTGCATTTGGTTCTCTTTTATTTACAGTCAACAGACACAATTACAATAGTGCAGACACACCTTAGTGCAAAGATTAAATGTCAGTATCAAAACAGTACTCATACTGTATATTTGTATATTAATATGAGTATATTATTATGTTAAATGTGTGTTAAAGACAATGGGATGAGGTTGAAAGCTCTTTAAAAAGCTTTTGTATACCATCTTTACTGTGATAAATACATACATGTTAAGCATACACATCTGAAGAACTACGTTACACACACACACACACAGGTTAGTCTGTGTACCGCTGCACTGCTGCTGGTTTAAACAAAGACAGTCATGATGCTAGTGCCGTGCATGTAGGTTCTCTTTTATTTATCAGAAGCAGATCAATAAGTGTCAGTAGTATCAAAACAATGTAATAACATGGCAATATATATATATAATAACAATAGGTAGGCTCAGCAGCAGACACACCTTTGTGCAAAGTTAGGTGTCAGTATTAATAACAGTGGCATATATATATAATCACAATAATACAAAATTAACTGTCCCAGGTGTAGGCAATTTGGGGTGAAGTGTCTTGCCCAGGGACACAACGACATCCTGACTGCAGTGGGGTTTGAACCTGTGCTCCCCTGATCCGAACACCAACGCACCAGACCACTGCACCACACGCCTCCCAACAAGTCATTGTACAGTTTATCAACGACAAGTTTTTCTTAATTTTTGTATTGAAGGCCTGTTGGATTTAATCAGCTCGCTTAGCACTGCCAGAAGCCCAGCCTGAAAGGTATTTTGTTGCTCCACCTCGATTCCTGGGCCTTGTGTGAATGCAGCAGCCGTTCGTCGTGCATCTCCTTGGCACGCAGGTCCTCATTCTCCTTGCTGACCATGGCACGGCGGGCCATCGCCATGATGGTGTCAAGGAAGCTGTCATCGCGTGCCCACTTTCCTAAGGTGAAATATGCAAGATACAAGATCAGTTTAATCGCAACAACGACACAACATTGTCCAAATCTGTCTCTGCAGGCACACAACAGGAGGAACACAGGGAACACCTTTGATTTGACTATTAACATTTTAAATGGTGAAGGCACTAGCAATTGGGGGATGGAGGGCTCTCAGGACATGATAGGGACAAATAGATACAAATTAAACGTTTTACAATTTTAATGCAAGCATTAATGATGCTATGAAGCTTTGAATGATTCATACCGTAATAGAATAAGCCACATAGTCTTTAAATAGCCTTAGACACTTGACAGTGACTTTATTTAAAAGTTATTTCTGTCTGTAATGCATCTTTGCACCACATTGACATGATAAGCTGCAACAATCACATTTAAATTAAATAAGTGGAGGTGGAGTGTGACTGTGTGTACGTACCATTTGACGATTGACCAGACGATGTGGACCCCATCTGCAAAGCAAAACAAGTTGATCTTACAAACACTTCCTAACATGTAAACAACGCTCTGTATGAACGTGTGAAGCAGAGTGTTAGCCCACCTTGGGGGAGCGTGTCTGGGGTAAGTTGACGGAGTGTTTCAGCCTTTTGACGGCCTCAGTGATGGCCTGGGTCTCCGTCTCGTCCAGAGCACAGCACAGGTTCTTCAGAGTCTGCACCACCCGCTCCACCGTCTTATACTGGGTGCTCTGAATATAGAGATACACGTTGGTCAGAGGTAGGAAGTAGCGGAGTACAAATACCTCGTTACTGTACTTAAGTACATTCCACTACTTATTTTTCTGATCACTTTTTACTTCTACTTCTTACATTTTGAACACAAATACCTGTACTTTCTACTTCTTACATTTTGAACACAAATACCTGTACTTTCTACTTCTTACATTTGAACACAAATACCTGTACTTTCTACTTCTTACATTTCCAAACAGGCTGGTTCCTTTAGTTTGAATGTGTGTTTGGTGGCGTGATCATTATTATTTAGAGTCATTGCGTGCCTATTGATTTGAACACGATCCGTGTATCCATCATTTCCTGGTCTTCTCTAAAGAAGAGGGACCAATGAAAACGTTGTCATGTTGCCGTTGTTCAGCATGGAAACATTCATTAGCTAACAATGACATTATTGTTCTATTAATATAAAGGGAGGTCAGGTACTCTTTAAAACAGCTGGTAGTTATGGGTACTTTTTACTTAAGTACATTTCAAAGCCCTCTTTACTTTTACTTAAGAAGTTTTACCAGAGTATTTCAAACACGAGTATCTGTACTTCTACTTGAGTAAAGGATGGAGGTGTGTGGCGCAGTGGATAAGTGCATTGGTGTTCGGATCAGGGGAGCACAGGTTCAAACCCCACTGCAGTCAGCATGTCGTTGTGTCCCTGAGACACTTCACCCCAAAGTGCTCCTGTGGGGATTGCCCACAGTATTGAGTATGTAAGCTTTGGATAAAAGCGTCTAACAAGTGACATGTAATGATTCAAAAAGCTTTTGAATATTGAATAACAAACCAATGTGGTTTACTTGTTATCCACAGTTTAGCTGCTAAATGTTTTTTAGCAATGCTTTTCTTTGTGCTCCACATATCTAAATGTATAAAGTGTGTTTTCACCTCCGTTCCCTCCTGTTTGCTGCAGTATGGCAGCAGCGGTCAGGATGGACCGGGCACAGGGTGTAGAGCTGCCTACCTCTCAGCGGGGGGAACTGAACGTGGAAACTGTGTTTCTCTGAGGGATCCTCCATGTAGTCTGAGAAGCCTTCTGAGGAAACAAGGTCAAACTATTTAGGATAATACAAGGAACAATGTTTAGGCAGTAAATAGAATTTCAATTACATTTCTACTTAAATGTGCAAAAATATTAGAACATCAGTCTTTGTGGCATGCAGGTAATCAACTGTTTAAGCTTTTACCATTAACATGTAGAATGAATGTTGCAAATTACTTGAAATTAGAGGAACTACAATCTATTGTTTACCTCAGTGTAGCCACACAGGTCCAGCTAGCATGCTAATTGCTAACGTTATATTATCGTTATCCCGGAGGGGAAAACTAGTTTCTAATCCTGAGAGAAACACCTCGCCTGAAACACACGATTAGTGCCATGAGTTAGTGAAGCAAATTACAGAACATTGCACACTTATTCACAAGTCAAAACGTGTTCATAGCGGGGACGGATGAGAATAGCTAGCTAGCTAGATGTTATTAGCCAGCTTGGACCTAACGTTAGCAGTTCTAGCATGGCTAGCTCGATCTACTGAGCAAATAAAAGTACATCTAAGACCAGTATTGTGCAGATTAAAACAGTGCAGTGCATGTATTTTATTTTACCTTCGTAGTCGTCCCGACATGACTTTGCCAGGTCTGCTAACTTTGCAGAGCCACAGAAACTGCATTCAGTAGAAGCTTCTGAATGCGGCGCTTCGCGTCCTCCGAGTCAATCGCCAGAAGCGCAGACACATCCTCATCCTCATCACTCCACCGCTCCAATTGATTTATTTATTGTTGCTATAATAACTGCTTTCACAAAAGGAATCTCTTCGTGTGTGCTGCGAAGCGAGGAAATACAATGGCCGCTTACAACAAAAAATTCTGAGTCAAACGGCGTGGTTTGCATTCCGCACAGCCAATCAGACGTAGGAACTACTTTCTCCACGAGAGACCCTGCTCCCTCTTAGGTGCCTTGCAAACAATGGACGTCCGCTCTCGGGCGTCGGAGTGGTGCGGTCACCCTAAGTGACAGACCTAAAGTATCCGGGATTCAGGCATCTTCCCTGGCTTGTACATTTTTGGTGATGCGCCCTGGAGGTATCAGCCTATTTTAAACAACTTTTCCCCGCTTTTCAAACATTTATTCCGGGGTTTTAGCCAGTCATTTTGCACAAAATCATTTAACATTAACGGTCTCCTGAAAAAGCACATATTCTGTGCATTTTCAGGAGAGCGTCTATGTTAAATGATTTCGTGCAAAATGACTGTCTAAAACTCTCTTCCAGACATTTAAAAATACTTTCCCCGACCATTTAAACATTATTTCTGGCTTGTAAAGTGCAGTTTATGCGCCTGGAGATATATACTATTTCAAACAACTTTCCCCGCATTTCGAACACTTATTCCTGGGTACAAGTTGTTATCTTTCCCCCCCTGGGTGTGTGTGAGACAAGTGAAGTGAGTCAGCCTGCCAACAAGCAGCAGTGTGCTGTCATTTTGAAACATGTTACCACCCAGTTTGACTATGCTTTAGCCACGTTTCGAGCACTCTTTCCTGGGTCAATGTGTCCTCTTTCTCCCCCCTGGGTGTGTGTGAGACAAGTGAAGTGAGTCAGCCTGCCAACAAGCAGCAGTGTGCTGTCATTTGAAACATGTTCCCCGACCTTTTAACACACTTTTTACCCATGTTATGCGTCCTGGAGGTATCAGCCTATTTTAAACAACTTTTCCCCGCCTTTCAACACTTATTCCGGAGTTTTAGTCAGTCATTTTGCACGAAATCATTTAACATTAACGGTCTCCTGAAAAGCACATATTCTGTGCATTTTCAGGAGAGCGTCTATGTTAAATGATTTCGTGCAAAATGACTGTCTAAAACTCTCTTCCAGACATTTAAAAATACTTTCCCCGACATTTAAACATTATTTCTGGGTGGTAAAGTGCAGTTAAGCGGCCTGGAGGTATTATACTATTTCAAACAACTTTTCCCCGCCTTTCAAAGACTTATTCCCGGGTACAAGTGTTATCTTTCCCCCCTGGGTGTGTGTGAGACAAGTGAACTGAGTCAGCCTGCCAACAAGCAGCACCGTGCTGTCATTTGAAACATGTTACCCCACAGTTTGACACAGCTTTAGCCACGTTTTGAGGACTCTTTCCTGGTACAAGTGTTATCTTTCCCCCCTGGGTGTGTGTGAGACAAGTGAACTGAGTCAGCCTGCCAACAAGCAGCAGTGTGCTGTCATTTGAAACATGTTACCCCACAGTTTAACACAGCTTTAGCCACGTTTCAAGCACTTACTGCTGGGTCAATGTGTCCTCTTTCACCTCTCTGGATGTAGTCAGTTTATGGAGCTTAGCCCACAAATCCTGGATGATCCAGGCCGCCTTTGGGTGCTCATGAAGCACCATAAAAACCACCCCTTGTAGAGTCACCAGGGCACGAGAATACCCTTCACAGAAGGGGTGTTCGTGCTGTGAAGAAGGCCGACTTTGGGTGCTCATGGGCGGGCATAGAAGCACCATAAAAACCACCCCTTGTAGAGTCACCAGGGGCACGAGAATACCCTTCACAGAAGGGGTGTTCGTGCTGTGAAGAAGGCCGACTTTGGGTGCTCATGGGGGCATAGAAGCACCATAAAAACACCCTTGTAGAGTCACCAGGGCACGAGAATACCCTTCACAGAAGGGGTGTTGGTGCTGTGAAGAAGGCCAACTTTGGGTGCTCATGGGCGGGCATAGAAGCACCATAAAAACCACCCCTTGTAGAGTCACCAGGGGCACAAGGATACCCTTCACAGAAGGGGTGTTGGTGCTGTGAAGAAGGCCAACTTTGGGTGCTCATGGGCGGGCATAGAAGCACCATAAAAACCACCCCTTGTAGAGTCACCAGGGGCACGAGAATACCCTTCACAGAAGGGGTGTTGGTGCTGTGAAGAAGGCCGACTTTGGGTGCTCATGGGCGGGCATAGAAGCACCATAAAAACCACCCCTTGTAGAGTCACCAGGGGCACGAGAATACCCTTCACAGAAGGGGTGGTGGTGCCGTGAAAAGGCCGAATTTGGGTGCTCATAGGCGGCCTGCTGCAGAGTCATTTTCAGGCTCCTCTCCACAATTGTCCCCCTAAAATGATTTTAAATCATTATTTTTGCATTTAAATGCATTTATTCTATCATTTATATGGTTCCCCAACACAATGCACATAGTCTGGAGCTCACTGGGGTCCTGCATATAATTTAATCAGGCGTTTTAACACTTTTTCCCATGAAAATGATTTTTAATCACTATCATGGGGCTATGAAAATAAAATTCCGGGTAATGCAGAGCACAAGTGCACCTTTTACTATTTAAATGTATTTGTATTATATATATTTGGGCTAGGTAGGGGACCTCTCTGGGTGATTTAGTCAGTTTATGGATTTTTTCCCACAAATCCTGGATGATCCAGGCCGAATTTGGGTGCTCATAGGCGGCCTGCCAGGCGCCCCCACCCGTGGAAAGCAAAAAAAAGTGAAGAAAACGCTTAATTATATCTTAAAATAATCAAAATGAAGTTTTGAAAAATTGTCAAATTTTTTCTAAGTGCCAACGGGAGTAGTGGCCAGGTGTTTGGCGCTTCGGGCCGATTTTTCCCCTTCTCCGATGGTTGGTACAACGGAGAAGGGGAAAAAGTCCCTGGGCTTCATTTCCACTTCTCTGTCAAAAAGATTCATCCATAATTTTCAGACTACCTTCCGCACGAAATCAGAAACCCAGTTTTTGGGTGGACTCAAAAAAAACGGCTGTTGGAAATCATGGAAGAATGTATCCGCTCACCAAGCACTCTGAGTGGGCCTCATTTTGTGCCTCAAGACCCCCCAGCCTGGTTCTCCCAATACTTTAAGTTCGACATGGAGGAATGCGAGGGCACTTTTGCAGGTGACTCTACCCGATTATGAGGCACTATTTTGGGATGTATTTTTTACATTTTCCCGGTTCTCCAAATAGTTTAAGTGCGACATTTTGAGCCCTGGAGGAATGCGAGGGCACTTTCCAGGTGACTCTACCCGATTTTGAGGCACTATTTTGGGGTATAATTTTTACATTTTGACCCCTTTCCCCGGTTCTCACCAAAGTTGAGTTGGATGATTTCCACCATGGAGGAATGTCAGGGGAGTCCGCGGGGGACTCTGCGGGGTCATGAGGCACTTTTGGGGTATATTTTTACATTTTGACCCCTTTCCCCGGTTCTCACCAAAGTTGAGTTGGATGATTTCCACCATGGAGGAATGTCAGGGGAGTCCGCGGGGGACTCTGCGGGGTCATGAGGCACTATTTTGGGGTACAATTTTTCCATTTTGACCCCTTTCCCCGGTTCTCACCAAAGTTGAGTTGGATGATTTCCACCATGGAGGAATGTCAGGGGAGTCCGCGGGGGACTCCTGCGGGGTCATGAGGCACTGTTTTGGGGTATATTTTTACATTTTGACCCCTTTCCCCGGTTCTCACCAAAGTTGAGTTGGGTGATTACGACCATGGAGGAATGTCAGGGGAGTCCGCGGGGGACTCCTGCGGGGTCATGAGGCACTGTTTTGGGGTATATTTTTACATTTTGACCCCTTTCCCCGGTTCTCACCAAAGTTGAGTTGGGTGATTACGACCATGGAGGAATGTCAGGGGAGTCCGCGGGGGACTCCTGCGGGGTCATGAGGCACTGTTTTGGGGTATATTTTTACATTTTGACCCCTTTCCCCGGTTCTCACCAAAGTTGAGTTGGGTGATTACGACCATGGAGGAATGTCAGGGGAGTCCGCGGGGGACTCCTGCGGGGTCATGAGGCACTGTTTTGGGGTATAATTTTTACATTTTGACCCCTTTCCCCGGTTCTCACCAAAGTTGAGTGTGATGATTGCTGAGTCATGATGCACTTTTTTGGGGGTACCTCATTATCAACACGGACTAGAGATGTCTCGGAGATGGCTCGGACCCCACACCCTGGTTCTATGTAACCCTGGAGGAATGTCACATGAGTCGACAGGGGACTGCTGCTGGCTAATGAAGGACTATTTTGGGGTACATTTCCCCCATTATCAACACGGACTAGAGATGTCTCGGAGATGGCTCGGACCCCACACCCTGGTTCTATGTAACCCTGGAGGAATGTCACATGAGTCGACAGGGGACTGCTGCTGGCTAATGAAGGACTATTTTGGGGTACATTTCCCCCATTATCAACACGGACTAGAGATGTCTCGGAGATGGCTCGGACCCCACACCCTGGTTCTATGTAACCCTGGAGGAATGTCACATGAGTCGACAGGGGACTGCTGCTGGCTAATGAAGCACTATTTCCGGGTACTTTTTTTTCATTTTCACCCAAATTTCCCTGGATGAAATATTTTTTTTTGTTTTTAGCCCAGTTTTGGCCACAGCGTTGCCTGGAGGATAGGACCGAGATATGACAGACTCTCTGGCCGCCTCACAAGTCACTATTGTCGGACACTTTCTTTGCTTTACCCCGGTTCTATCACTCTTTCCTCCTTTGACCATACAACCCGTTTCCTGCTGGGGTGGTGCCTGGTTCCGGGGTACCCCAAACCCTCTCATGGTCGGGGCACCATGTATGGATGCATCGGACCCAATGTTGCCATCACCAGCCCCGCGTTGGTGCGGAAGTGGGACCATCTGACCCGGTGGTAACCCAATACTTCCCTTCGTCCATGCACCATGAATTGATGCATCGGACCCAGTGTCGCAACCACCGCTCACGCTAACGCATATAAACGGAGAACTATAACATCATTTTGATCAAATTCATTATGTGTGTTTCAGTAAGGATGTCATCTGAATGCCCGGTGTGCAGACTCTTCTATCTGGCATTGAACAAACACCTTAAGCACAAGCATGCAGTGCGGAACTTGGAGGAGAGGGGAATCCTCCTGAAAATAGCCAGTGGAAGGATAAATGTTCGGACCAAACCCTGTCCCATCGCTGGGTGTTCGTACGCTGGGAAGAGACTGGACCGTCATGTAAAACATGACCACCCTGAGTTGTCCCGACATGAGGCACAGCAGGTCATGGCAAGGCTGAAGCATAGTGTGGCACTGCAGTTGCTCCATGACCTCCGTGAGACTAACCCCATCATTGGAATGGCTACATCATTGGATATAGACAATGAGGGGGAATACCCCGGGCACCCTCCACCCTTCTCCCCACATACCGAGTGTGACAACGAGGACTGCAGGCAGGTGATGCTGGAAAATGTGGCATTGAGGGCTCAGAAGGATGCCCTCAATGATGAGGTGAAGACCCTGCGCTCCAGGCTGAAAAAGGAGCTAAAACCCAGGAAGCAGAGTGCTGCTGTTCTTGAGGAAGAGGACGAATGTATACGATTTAAGGGCCTGGCAATCCCAAGTACCTCCGGCATAAACACAGTAGCCTCAGGCAGCAATACCCCTGTGAAGACCCCGGTGAAGACTGTCATGCAGTCCCCAGTAACCTCCGGTAGCGGGACCCCTGTGAAGACCCCGGTGAAGACTGTCATGCATTCCCCAGTAACCTCCGGTAGCGGGACCCCTGTGAAGACCCCGGTGAAGACTGTCATGCATTCCCCAGTAACCTCCGGTAGCGGGACCCCTGTGAAGACCCCGGTGAAGACTGTCATGCATTCCCCAGTAACCTCCGGTAGCGGACCCCTGTGAGGAGCCCGGTGAAGACTGTCATGCTTGCAGTAGCCTCCGGTGGGAAGACACCGGTAAAGAACCCTGTGAAGAGCCAAGTGAAGACTGTAATGCTTGCAGTAGCCTCCGGTGGAAAGAGACCGGTCAAGAACCCTGTGAAGAGCCCAGTGAAGACTGTCATATTACCAGTTTCCTCCGGTAGCGAGACCCTGTGAAGACCCCGGTGGAAACTGTCATGTTTGCAGTAGCCTCCGGTAGCGAGACCCCTGTGAAGACCCCGGTGGAAACTGTCATGTTTGCAGTAGCCTCCGGTAGCGAGACCCCTGTGAAGACCCCGGTGGAAACTGTCATGTTTGCAGTAGCCTCCGGTAGCGAGACCCCTGTGAAGACCCCGGTGGAAACTGTCATGTTTGCAGTAGCCTCCGGTAGCGAGACCCCTGTGAAGACCCCGGTGGAAACTGTCATGTTTGCAGTAGCCTCCGGTAGCGAGACCCCTGTATGCCGGAAGACCCGTGCCTCTAAGCTGGCTAATGACTTGCCCTCTCCCTCAAATTACTGGTCCACTGGGTGTGGACGGGGGAATACCATGCGTGAAATCACGTTGCCTAGAAGCATGGAGGCGTACCTTCAGACATACTTGGATCATTGTTTGGGTGTCGCTCCGACAGTAAAACAGAAAGACAATGTTGTGTCGAAGATCAGCCGGATAAAGAACTTCATAGTATACATGGCCCATGGTGTTAACCGCCTGTCAGACTGGCTGTTCCTAAGAAACATGAAGATGATCCGTGGCTGGAGCGAGTATATTGTAAAGCCGGGCCGGGCAGTCACAACATCAGAGTTCTTCCTGAAGAATGTGCACCAGTTCATGGGGTACATGTCTGAGTCAAAGCCCCGGGGGTGCAAGCTCACCCAGTCTGATATGACCCACATAATGAGAGAGGTGAAAGCCAACATGAAACACTTGAATAAGGCAGTCACTCTACATCAGTTTAAGGTGAAGAGGAACAAACTGGATCGTCTGCCGAGCCAGGCGGAGCTTCTCGCCGCCATGGCGGCCGCTGAGAAGCGCATCCCGGAGCTCCTCGACCTGATGGCCGGCACGCCGACCTCAACCACCCAGAAGCTTCTCTATGGCTATCTCACCCTCCATTGGAGCCTCCTGTATGGCCACCGTACGGGCGTGTACGCAAACATGAAAAACAGTGAGGTCTTAGAGGCAGCCATAAGGGGAACTGCTGAGGGCTACATCATCCATGTGCAGGATCACAAGACGGCCAAGACATATGGCGAAGCACAGCTGGCGCTTACAGTAGAGGAGTTTAGCTGGGTCATGCGGTGGATGGGGATTAAAAAGGTATTGCTGGGTCCTCAGAATGAATTCTTCCTTTTCACAAGGGGGAATCGGGCCTCCAAGAACCTGAACGCTCACTTGAAGAGGGCATGGGCTGATGCTGGGCTAGAAACAGCCGTCACCTTCACAATCCTGCGCACTGCCCTGGCTGACAATATCAAGCATCACCAAGATCCAGAAAGCCGGTCGATTCTCGCCAGGTTTATGTGTCACGACGTAACCACGGCGGACCGGTTCTACGCGAATGCGCCGGGAATAAAGGAGGCATTGAGAATCCGCTCCATGTTCAGGGCGTCATCAGATGCGGCAGCAGCTGCATCATCATCAGAAGGATGTCTACCGCTGTCAGATGGGGAGACCTCCGAAGAGGGCTGCTATAACAGTACTGCTCCATCATCTTCACCTGATGGGTCATTGGAGCGGCAGCAGCAGCGGAAGCGGAAGCGGGAGGGAAAGAGGCCAATGAAGTCGGGACCGGGGCTGGTTGACACTCCTGATGATGGGGCAGGGGCCGTGGACTCAACCTGTTTGCCCTGGTGCACCGTAAGAATTAGACGCCTTTGGTCCCCTGAATCCCGCTAAACATTGTGAATATGTATACCGTGTATATAATTATTATTATAATCCTGTGTATACATTTTGTAAATAGTACAATATCTCCAGGGCGCATAACTGCACTTTACAAGCCAGGGAAGGTGCCAGAATCCTGGGCATACATTTTGTTAATAGTGCAACACCTCCAGGGCGCATAACTGCACTTTACAAGCCAGGGAAGGTGCCAGAATCCTGGGCATACATTTTGTTAATAGTGCAACACCTCCAGGGCGCATAACTGCACTTTACAAGCCAGGGAAGGTGCCAGAATCCTGGGCATACATTTTGTTAATAGTGCAACACCTCCAGGGCGCATAACTGCACTTTAAAACGTAGGTTAAGAAATTTAGTAGTACTGTTATAGCAGCAGTAGTACGTGTAAATAGTTGATGTTTTAGTCTGTGTGTACTGTGATTTTTGTTACTGCAACGTGTAAATAGTTGATGTTTTAGGTGTGTGTATGTGGTTTTTGTTCAAATAAAATAAAAAAAAAAAAAAAACAATAACCTTGATGGTTACCAGGGGCAGATAAAGTGCCACTTTCCATCAGCACCGGGGTGCTGAACCCTGTGATGAGCGCTCAAGTGTTGGCGGAGGAGGTGTAAGCCAGAGGAGGGTGAACAAAAGTTAAAGTGTTTGAACCTCCAGCCCAGAAGGGGGTGGTGGTGCCGTGAAGAAGGCCGACTATGGATGCTGATGGGCGGACATAGAAGCACCACAAAATCCACCCCCTTTAGGGTCACCAGGGGCACGAGAATACCCTCCACAGAAGGGGTGGTGGTGCCGTGAAGAAGGCCGACTATGGATGCTGATGGGCGGACATAGAAGCACCACAAAATCCACCCCCTTTAGGGTCACCAGGGGCACGAGAATACCCTCCACAGAAGGGGTGGTGGTGCCGTGAAGAAGGCCGACTATGGATGCTGATGGGCGGACATAGAAGCACCACAAAATCCACCCCCTTTAGGGTCACCAGGGGCACGAGGTTCTGGTGGGTGTGAATACCTGTGTTTAGTCCGTGGGGGAGTGCTTAAGTGTGGGGGCCCGGGGACTCAGGGTGTGCAAGGTTATGGAGGTCCCACTGTTATGGGGACATGCTGGAGGTCATGAGTCCGTCCTTCGGGGCTCTGTGAGCGGGCACAGACAGGTGATTTTCCCTGGTCTCTCCTGGAGCTGTGAAATAACCAGAGTCCCACTGTTAGGGGGCCATGCTGGAGGTCATGAGTCCGTCTTCGGGGCTCTGTGAGCGGGCACAGACAGGTGATTTTCCCCTGGTCTCTCCTGGAGCTGTGAAATAACCAGAGTCCCACTGTTAGGGGCCATGCTGGAGGTCATGAGTCCGTACTTTGGGGGTCTGTGAGCGGGCACAGACAGGTGATTTTCCCCTGGTCTCTCCTGGAGCTGTGAAATAACCAGAGTCCCACTGTTAGGGGGCCATGCTGGAGGTCATGAGTCCGTACTTTGGGGGTCTGTGAGCGGGCACAGACAGGTGATTTTCCCCTGGTCTCTCCTGGAGCTGTGAATAACCAGAGTCCCACTGTTAGGGGCCATGCTGGAGGTCATGAGTCCGTACTTTGGGGGTCTGTGAGCGGGCACAGACAGGTGATTTTCCCCTGGTCTCTCCTGGAGCTGTGAAATAACCAGAGTCCCACTGTTAGGGGCCATGCTGGAGGTCATGAGTCCGTACTTTGGGGGTCTGTGAGCGGGCACAGACAGGTGATTTTCCCCTGGTCTCTCCTGGAGCTGTGAAATAACCAGAGTCCCACTGTTAGGGACTTCTGCTGGAGGTCTCCTGCATTTAAACAGATTCACCAGTTTCTAACATTACTTTAGCCCTGATCAGAGCCCTGTTTTCTGGGTAAGACAGCGAGGTGCTGTACCCTGGGTGTCTGGCTCTCTGAGACCCTGCTAAAAGCAGTGTCTCTGCTGCCTGCATTTAAACAGATTCACCAGTTTCTAACAATACTTTAGCCCTGATCAGAGCCCTGTTTTCTGGGTAAGACAGCGAGGTGCTGTACCCTGGGTGTCTGGCTCTCTGAGACCTGCTAAAAGCAGTGTCTCTGCTGCCTGCATTTAAACAGATTCACCAGTTTCTAACAATACTTTAGCCCTGATCAGAGCCCTGTTTTCTGGGTAAGACAGCGAGGTGCTGTACCCTGGGTGTCTGGCTCTCTGAGACCCTGCTAAAAGCAGTGACTCTGCTGGCTGCATTTAAACAGATTCACCAGTTTCTAACAAGACTTTAGCCCTGATCAGAGCCCTGTTTCTGGGTAAGACAGCGAGGTGCTGTACCCTGGGTGTCTGGCTCTCTGAGACCCTGCTAAAAGCAGTGTCTCTGCTGCCTGCATTTAAACAGATTCACCAGTTTCTAACAAGACTTTAGCCCTGATCAGAGCCCTGTTTTCTGGGTAAGACAGCGAGGTGCTGTACCCTGGGTGTCTGGCTCTCTGAGACCCTGCTAAAAGCAGTGTCTCTGCTGCCTGCATTTAAACAGATTCACCAGTTTCTAACAATACTTAGCCCTGATCAGAGCCCTGTTTTCTGGGTAAGACAGCGAGGTGCTGTACCCTGGGTGTCTGGCTCTCTGAGACCCTGCTAAAAGCAGTGACTCTGCTGGCTGCATTTAAACAGATTCACAGTTTCTAACAAGACTTTAGCCCTGATCAGAGCCCTGTTTTCTGGGTAAGACAACGAGGTGCTGTACCCTGGGTGTCTGGCTCTCTGAGACCCTGCTAAAAGCAGTGTCTCTGCTGCCTGCATTTAAAACAGATTCACCAGTTTCTAACAAGACTTTAGCCTGATCAGAGCCCTGTTTCTGGGTAAGACAGCGAGGTGCTGTACCCTGGGTCTCTGGCTCTCTGAGACCCCGCTAAAAGCAGTGTCTCTGCTGCCTGCATTTAAACAGATTCACCAGTTTCTAACAAGACTTACAACTGCACTTTACAAGCCAGGGAAGGGGCCAGAATCCTGGGTATACATTTTGTAAATAGTGCAATACCTCCAAGGCGCATAACTGCACTTTACAAGCCAGGGAAGATGCCTGAATCCTGGGGTAAACATGTTTAATTGTTTAAGTGTTTTTAAATGTATGGAACAGTGTTTTGTCTCTTCAAAACTCTCCCGTCATTGGCTGGATACATGGGGACTATTTTATATTCACTATGACCGTTACTATTCCAGTGAGACGAAGTACGTCCAGTGACGGGAGTGATCCCATGTTAATTTTGTCCGAAAACCAGAGCATTCCCTTATCCACACAGGCACGGAAGCCCTCGCCCTTGTTGTAATTCAGCTGCAGGGTGCCACCATACCTGTAGAGGATTCCCTCTCCCACTTCAGGGTCGCTCAGGCAACCTCGGAGGATGTGGATGCGCTTTGAAAAGGAGCAAATCATTGGCATCCTTTGTCATGTAATAGTGATGGAGGACGTCTTCCACTCTTTGCAGCAGTTCCATTGGCTGTGGCACCTTTGTCCTGCAGTGCTCTCTTAAGGCCGCTACACACCCACCTGAGACCAAAGAACGCATACCGAAGGCGTCCCGACTTTTACGTCAGCTTCGTTGCCTGCGCCGCCCGCCTACGAACACACCGCAAATACTTCAGTCGACGAGTGGCAATAACTGTCCTTACCAGCAGGCAGCGGTAGTGTGTATTCATCATTCAAAAGAGGCAACAACGGAAGACAGACTGCCTTTTATACACCAAGAGAAGAAGAACAGACTGAGTGATATAAACAAACAAACACAGCGTCTGGGTTCCATTTTCACTCTCTCTCGTCGATCGAAAACATGTCATGGCACTGTCCCAGGAAGATGGAGACAAGACCCTGAACTACGGCAGGCCACCCTGCCACACACCACCAATAATCCAGCTCGAGCCAAGCAACACAGGGATGAACTATGCCAATATTAACGGTGTCGGTGCAGTGCCTTTTCAGTGGGATAAGATATAGCAAATATGTCTAAAGAACTGTACAATGTCAACAATCGACTACAATACGATAAAAATAGTGTGTAATACAATAAAAAAAAGAGTTTGCCAAATATGTCTAAAGCTGTGTTATCAATGGCTGTAGTATCAAGGGCGAAATAAAGTTTTGTATTGCCTATCCTGCTATTTGTGTTTATTCTTTTAATCACAAGCGTTAATAAAAATAAAAAATGTGCCTACATAACTGCCAATAGCAGTTACGCGATTTCGTCATTAAGTTGACCCTTGCCAGTTAATTCTTCCAGGAGCGTACCTCAATCAGAGTGATTGCTTGTCCCGACGCCTCCCGCGGCCGATTCAACATGTTGAATCGGCCGCGGGAGGCGTCGGAAGGTTGTGAAAAGGTGCCGTAAAGAGACGACGGTGCGGGACACACAAACCTGAGTAGGGCGCCGCGAATGCCCGACTGCCTCTGACGGCCTGACTCCCAAAATCGGACTGGTGTGTCCGGGCCTTTATGTGCTGCTTGGGGGGGTTAGCAGGAGAAATTCTGCAAAACGTGTACGCCTCCTTCAGCTTCTGGAGATCGCTGCGGTCCACCACAACGAATGATGCAGAGAGTTTGAGGTCAGCAGGATCCATCTGGACCTCAGAGGCCATGTTGGAGAACACAGGGACTTATCCTCTGCAGGCCATTTACATGCACTAAAACCTATAGAACACACAGGAGAGGGAGCACCATGCACAATGGCAGAATAGGGCCTCTGTAAAACAAGCTCTTAAGCCTTAAGGGTTCAGGCTACACACACACACGTTGGAACACGCAGTTGCTTCCCATGACCTATGAAACCCGGTCAGACCACATTCTTTTAAATCTGCCTTCATGTCAAAACCACTTCGACGAGGATGGGATTCGAACCCACGCGTGCAGAGCACAATGGATTAGCAGTCCATCGCCTTAACCACTCGGCCACCTCGTCTGTGAACCAGGACAGCTCTGATTGGTTACCTGTCAGTCTCTGTTGTGATTGGCCAAACTCTTAACCACTCAGCCAACTCGTCTGTGAACCTGGACTGCTCTGATTGGTTACCTGTCAGGCTCTGTTGTGATTGGTCAAACAGTTAACCACTCGGCTCACCTCGCCTGTGAGCCTAGTTTCTGTCATGTGATTGTGACGTGCTATATGTGACATGTATGTAGTAACGTGTGTTGTTTGCATTTTATTGTTCTCTTTCATCCTCTCGCCTCTATCTACTCGTCTTTCATCCTTTCTTTATAACTAATGCTGTTGATGTGTTGTGATTTTAAAAAGGTGTCTGTTATCATCTGGAACAACAGCTGGAAATTAGCCATGTTGGCTAAAGCTGCTCCATTTACTGTTCTTAGTGACAGACAGTTGATCAATGGGGACTGTCCACGACCCTATACACAAATACACTAAATCTTTCAGGTTCTCATGTTATAGATAATGGATAATATAATCATAATAGGGAGTCACAGTCAGTATTCAGAATAAAACAGACCTTTTCTCTTAGCTATGCAGGACGGAAGAAGGCCTAAGTATCACAAAGTAATACAGTAGTACAGAAATCTATGAATAAATATGGTAATTAAATGCTTTTATAAATGGTGAAATAAATAACGGAGTTGCACAAAAGTTCTCAAAAGACATCCTGGTGTCTTTGAGGCCTTCTTTAGCATAGGTCTTAAAGACCTTGGTGGAGCAGTACAAGTATTTGACCGTTTTTGACTGGTAAGAAAAATGAACTGAAGAGCCATCCCCAAGATATCGGGATTTAGGCTGACGCAGGCTAAACAGCTTCTCATCAGCGTCTTTTTCTGATGCTGATGCTGCGGCTGCGGCTGCTGTTGTTTTGCCAGGACGTCTGTCACAATCTTCTCCACTGAAGCCCTGCTCAGTGAGTCCTCCTGTCTGGGAGCCGCAGCTGGAGGGTTGAATATGGCAGATCTCAGAGTTATGACACTGATAGTTTGGCTGCCTGAGGTCAAACTATGCCACAGCTGCTGTGTCTCTAAGACCTTTTCTGGGGATGTGTTGAGGGAAGAGCTGGTCTTTTTTAATTTTGCCAGATGTTTAACATATCGTGAGATATGTTGGACTGTGGTCGGGTGAAGGAGGCTGTTCCGGTCTGTGCATCCCCTCTGGACCATGGCAACTTAGTCCGCATCCACCCGCTTCAGGACATCTTTGGCACCACGTGGTTTACCAGAAGCTCGTCGATGGCAGCTTTCATGGGTTCGGTCCACCGACCATGGTCCAAGACCTGAATGAGGCCACCAGTTTGAATTGGTCCAGTGCGGGGAGAGGAGGACTGAGGCAGCGGTGCTACCCCTGTCAAGTCTAAAAAAGAAATATATGTTAGTTATATTGTTTTATGCCAGATAACACGTGTGTTGCACGTGTTGCAAATCAATTAGCTCTTTTGGTCATTTAACTTCACAGCTAATTTAACTTTTGTGGGACAAATAAATGATTATCTTATATTCCTACCTCTTGTTCTATTATGCTTTTCAATGGCTTTTACATTTTGCATACACTTGCTTAATGATTGTTGTCAATAAACAATATTTCAACATGATGATATTACATATATTATGTGCACGCCTGTTTTTCACAGTGAGGTAGGTAGGTCATTTGAATGACCTGTATCTATCAAAGGCTCTGGTTTTTGTGTGGCAGAGGCTTGTGTGAAAGGCGGCAGGGACTTGGTCACAACATCAGAGGACTGCCGGGAACTGGAAGACAGAATTGGCACTGCCCCAACTGGACCAGCACAGGATTCCTGAAATAGCACAAATATAGTGAATTAGTTAGTCAGCCAGTCTGTCAGTACTTGACAGTAAGTAGATATAAATATGAACTGGATTACCTGAGAGTCCCACTACAACAGTAGGGGCAGGGCAATGATGCTCTGTCTCCATGGCTACTGCCGCTGGGTTGTTTGGCTGTGCCCTGTTCTTGTCCCAGTTCAAAACAACAGGACGACAGCCTGGCTCCACGTACTGCAGTCCACATCTCTCCCCCGTGTCCCTGTTGGAGAGCTGCAGTGCTGGGTATTTGGACCTTCCTGTGACTTTTACAGAGATGGTGTTAAGCTCTGAAATCAACCGGGGGTCAAACACCGCTGGCAGCTCCACATCTGGCTGTTTCAGGTCCACCAGCCTCTGGTAGTTCCAGCGCACAACTCCAGTCATAGCTTGGGCTGGAATAGTTCACAGGACACCCGGTTGCCTGTCACCCATTGGGCTTGGTGTCCGTTGAAACCCTCCTGCTGAGAGGTGCCTCTCACAGGGATCCACACTAGAGATGGCTGAGTCCTGATTCATCCGGATCATTAACCCGGATCCTAGAAATGAGCTGGTCGTGACGAGTCTCCCCTCTCCATTAACCCGAGTCCTTTGAGTCCCACACTTGGTGTGACGTACAAATTAAAACTATAAATTGCGTCACTCGCTACTCTCTTTATAACATGTAAAATCACATTACAACGTACCCCAGTCCATCTGCCCTTTAGCAAGTAGGATAGCTGCCAGAAGTGATCGTTTGGCTCAGGGGAGGGGACGCGGATCAGTGAAACTTCCTGCAGACTCGTGGGGACTCAGAGGAGCCGACGGCTCCTAACCGTATCCAGAGATCCAGCAGACTCGTCGTCATGCACGATTCAACAGCAGACTCAGATTTGCCAAATCGCAAAATAACCCTTTTTTGTGATCAACATTTTTTATTAAAGCAAAATACACTGTGTAGCGGAGGTTAATATAACGTCAGTTTAATATGCTCGTGAAATGCAACAACTTTTCGGTTTCACCGATAGGATTTCTACGGTCTTGGTGATGCTGACTCATATGACTCAAATGACTCGTATGATCCGGATCTCTTCAATGACTGACTCAGAAGACCCTGAGTCCGTAAAAGGATCCGGATTTGCCATCTCTAATCCACACAGGCACGGCAGCTCCCTCGCCCTTGTTGTAATTCAGCTGCAGGGTGCCACCATACCTGTAGAGGATTCCCTCTCCCACTTCAGGGTCGCTCAGGCAACCTCGGAGGATGTGGATGCGCTTTGAAAAGGAGCAAATCATTGGCATCCTTTGTCATGTAATAGTGATGGAGGACGTCTTCCACTCTTTGCAGCAGTTCCATTGGCTGTGGCACCTTTGTCCTGCAGTGCTCTCTTAAGGCCGCTACACACCCACCTGAGACCAAAGAACGCATACCGAAGGCGTCCCGACTTTTACGTCAGCTTCGTTGCCTGCGCCGCCCGCCTACGAACACACCGCAAATACTTCAGTCGACGAGTGGCAATAACTGTCCTTACCAGCAGGCAGCGGTAGTGTGTATTCATCATTCAAAAGAGGCAACAACCGGAAGACAGACTGCCTTTTATACACCAAGAGAAGAAGAACAGACTGAGTGATATAAACAAACAAACACAGCGTCTGGGTTCCATTTTCACTCTCTCTCGTCGATCGAAAACATGTCATGGCACTGTCCCAGGAAGATGGAGACAAGACCCTGAACTACGGCAGGCCACCCTGCCACACACCACCAATAATCCAGCTCGAGCCAAGCAACACAGGGATGAACTATGCCAATATTTAACGGTGTCGGTGCAGTGCCTTTTCAGTGGGATAAGATATAGCAAATATGTCTAAAGAACTGTACAATGTCAACAATCGACTACAATACGATAAAAATAGTGTGTAATACAATAAAAAAAAGAGTTTGCCAAATATGTCTAATGAGTGTTATCAATGGCTGTAGTATCAAGGTGCGAAATAAAGTTTTGTATTGCCTATCCTGCTATTTGTGTTTATTCTTTTAATCACACAGCGTTAATAAAAAAAAAAATGTGCCTACATAACTGCCAATAGCAGTTACTGTGATTTCGTCATTAAGTTGACCCTTGCCAGTTAATTCTTCAGGAGCGTACCTCAATCAGAGTGATTGCTTGTCCCGACGCCTCCCGCGGCCGATTCAACATGTTGAATCGGCCGCGGGAGGCGTCGGAAGGTGTGAAAAGGTGCCGTAAAGAGACAACGGTGCGGGACACACAAACCTGAGTAGGGCGCCGCGAATGCCCGACTGCCTCTGACTTCCAAAATCGGACTGGTGTGTCCGGGCCTTTATGTGCTGCTTGGGGGGGTTAGCAGGAGAAATTCTGCAAAACGTGTACGCCTCCTTCAGCTTCTGGAGATCGCTGCGGTCCACCACAACGAATGATGCAGAGAGTTTGAGGTCAGCAGGATCCATCTGGACCTCAGAGGCCATGTTGGATCCTCAGCTTCACATCGGACCAGAACACACGTACAGGTACAGAAATACACTTTAACTGATACGCTTCACCTTCCTGTGTTACGTCTTATTACAAAAATACATTCCTCTTAGTCATCCTTAATGACCCACTCTATAAACCCTGGCATGACTCAGCATTTTCACCACTTACTGTTCCCTCTTCCGGAAGTTTTCCAATGTGTTTTTGGTTACTTTTAAGATGATCAGTGCAAAAGGTACTTGCTAAATATATATAATTCAATGAATAAATACAGAAATACATTAAAAAAATACAGCAATAAGTGTTAAAAGTTTTGTATTTCATCCTTTCAATTTTTCTATATTTTGTCCTTATTGTTTTTTCCTGTATTTATTCTAATGAGCTGATACGTTGCCAAACAGTGTAGGCAAGTGTTATTCTTTATGTATTGCCCTATAACTCTTTTAAAGGAGCCCTATTCTGCTCATGTTCAGCTGCTAGCCAATAGGAGCGCGAGTGTTCTGCAGTGATGTCACTATGTTCCGGAAGTAAACAAAGGAGTCCAATGGAGAGGCGTTTCAGGCAGGGGGGGGGGGGGGGTCTAGAACACAGGGACTTATCCTCTGCAGACCATTTACATGCACTAAAACCTATAGAACACACTACAGGAGAGGGAGCACCACAGCATGGCGGAATAGGGCCTCTTTAAAACAAGCTCTTAAGCTTAAGGGTTCAGGCTACACACAGACACACACACGTTGGAACACGCAGTTGCTTCCCATGACCTATGAAACCCGGTCAGACCACTTTCTTTTAAATCTGTCTTCTTGTCAAAACCACTTCGACGAGGATGGGATTCGAACCCACGCGTGCAGAGCACAATGGATTAGCAGTCCATCGCCTTAACCACTCGGCCACCTCGTCTTGAGCCTTGTATGCTCTGATTAGTTACCTGTCAGGGTCTGTTTGTGATTGGCCAAACTCTTAACCACTCAGCCAACTCGTCTGTGAACCTGGACTGCTCTGATTGGTTACCTGTCAGGCTCTGTTGTGATTGGTCAAACAGTTAACCACTCGGCTCACCTCGTCTGTGAGCCTAGTTTCTGTCATGTGATTGTGACGTGCTATATGTGACATGTATGTAGTAACGTGTGTTGTTTGCATGTTATTGTTCTCTTTATCCTCTCGCCTCTATCTACTCGTCTTTCATCCTTTCTTTATAACTAATGCATGTTGGCGAAAGCTGCTCCATTTACTGTTCTTAGTGACAGACAGTTGATCAATGGGGACTGTCCACGACCCTATACACAAATACACTAAACTAAATCTTTCAGGTTCTCATGTTATAGATAATGGATAATATAATAATAATAGGGAGTCACAGTCAGTATTCAGAATAAAAACAGACCTTTTCTCTTAGCTATGCAGGACGGAAGAAGGCCTAAGTATCACAAAGTAATAAAGTAGTACAGAAATCTATGAATAAATATGGTAATTAAATACTTTTATAAATGGTGAAATAAATACATGCAAAAATAAATAAATTTCTGTAATAAAAAATTGTGAAATAGAAATAATAATAAAGTTTTACTTTATTTACACATTGTACTCTTAAGCTTGAGGGGGACATCTTTAAGTGTTTGACCAATCACAACAGAGCCTGACAGCTAACCAATCAGAGCAGAGCAGGCTCACGACGAGGTGGCCGAGTGGTTAAGGCGATGGACTGCTAATCCATTGTGCTCTGCACGCGTGGGTTCGAATCCCATCCTCGTCGGAGTAGTTTTGAAACACAGACGTATATCAAAGGTGTGTGTGTGTGTGTGTGTGTGTGTGTGTGTGTGTGTGTGTGTGTGTGTGTGTGTGTGTGTGGTGTGTTTGTGTGTGTGTGTGTGTGTGTTGTGAGAAACCTGAACTCTTACGTAATCTGGTACAAATTCCAAGTGTGACAGGCCAAAGGGCTTCAAGTATTTTAAAGAGGCCGTTCTGTGGTGCATGTCTGCAAAGGCTACAATCCCTGTGTTCCATCAGCAGGAGAGGACTCTTTAAGTAGAGACACTACATACTGATATACACCTGAACATCAGCAGGAGAGACTCTTTAAAGTAGAGACACTACATACTGATATACACCTGAACATCAGCAGGAGAGGACTCTTTAAAGTAGAGACACTACATACTGATATACACCTGAACATCAGCAGGAGAGGACTCTTTAAAGTAGAGACTACATACTGATATACACCTGAACATCAGCAGGAGAGGACTCTTTAAAGTAGAGACACTACATACTGATATACACCTGAACATCAGCAGGAGAGGACTCTTTAAAGTAGAGACACTACATACTGATATACACCTGAACATCAGCAAGAGAGGACTCTTTAAAGTAGAGACACTACATACTGATATACACCTGAACATCAGCAGGAGAGACTCTTTAAAGTAGAGACACTACATACTGATATACACCTGAACATCAGCAGGAGAGGACTCTTTAAAGTAGAGACACTACACACTGATATACACCTGAACATCAGCAGGAGAGGACTCTTTAAAGTACAGACATTACATACTGATATACACCTGAACATCAGCAGGAGAGGACTCTTTAAAGTAGAGACACTACATACTGATATACACCTGAACATCAGCAGGAGAGGACTCTTTAAAGTAGAGACACTACATACTAATATACACGTGAACATCAGCAGGAGAGGACTCTTTAAAGTAGAGACACTACATACTGATATACACCTGAACATCAGCAGGAGAGGACTCTTTAAAGTAGAGACACTACATACTGATATACACCTGAACATCAGCAGGAGAGGACTCTTTAAAGTAGAGACACTACATACTGATATACACCTGAACATCAGCAGGAGAGGACTCTTTAAAGTAGAGACACTACATACTGATATACACCTGAACATCAGCAGAGAGGACTCTTTAAAGTAGAGACACTACATACTGATATACACCTGAACATCAGCAGGAGAGGACTCTTTAAAGTAGAGACACTACATACTGATATACACCTGAACATCAGCAGGAGAGGAACTCTTTAAAGTAGAGACACTACATACTGATACACCTGAACATCAGCAGGAGAGGACTCTTTAAAGTAGAGACACTACATACGGATATACACCTGAACATCAGCAGGAGAGGACTCTTAAAGTAGAGACACTACATACTGATATACACCTGAACATCAGCAGGAGAGCACTCTTTAAAGTAGAGTTAAAAGTGTGTCTGGAGAATGCGGGCATCGATCCCGCTACTTCTCGCATGCTAAGCGAGCGCTCTACCATTTGAGCTAATTCCCCTCTGAGAGAAGCAACAGAGCACAGAGCTCAGTAAGGGAGGATCAGCTGTTGGCTCCTGCGTGCCTCTGCTTCCAAAGGTCAGGTTTTATCTGACTGCACACACTATGAACTCTTTATCAAACACTCAGCAGGACACGTCTCTTTAAACTCACGCACTTTTGAGAGACAATGGAGAGACTTTTATTCTGAAAAACTCAAACTGGGCTTAAAGATTTAGATGAAATTTAGAACAGACATTACATTTGTAGTAATTTTTCTGTTTAACTACAACAACCCCACGTTTATTTATTCATCTCCGTTTATTTCTGTATTTATTTGTATTGTTGTTATTATTTACTACACTCAGCAGTACACACAAATCAACATCTTTGTACTGATTTCAAAATAAAAGTGTATTTGCCGAAATCTTCCGTAGCTTTTTGACCTCTAAATTTGTGTGGAAAGAAAATATCGAGGTGGCCGAGTGGTTAAGTGTTTGACCAATCACAACAGAGCCTGACAGGTAACCAATCAGAGCAGAGCAGGCTCACAGACGAGGTGGCCGAGTGGTTAAGGCGATGGACTGCTAATCCATTGTGCTCTGCACGCGTGGGTTCGAATCCCATCCTCGTCGGGTGTTTTTGACATGAAGACAGAGAATAAATCAACCTCCTTATACTGATGCGAAAAAGGCAAATATCAAATGATAAGATAAAAACGTATGAACCTATGAAATACAGGGGTTAAATGCAGCCGCAATGCATGCTGGATTGATTGTGGGGTCATGTGATGCGTTCACAGAGCGTCGGTCAGCAGAGGAAACTGGAACTTCTGAACAGGCAACTCAGCAGGGACATGTTGAAGGCCCAATCCCAAACACTCCCTCGACCCTACCCCCTCGAGTGAACTCCGTCTGTAGCCACACTCGCAGCTGAATGAGGTTCCCTCCATTAAGGGTTAAGGGGATAAATACAGCGCACGCATTGGGACAAACTCTCCCTCTCTCCGGCAGAAACAGGAAATGCCGTAACTGTATGTAACAACGGTTTCAAATCAGCATCTCTTAGACCAAAAATTAAATTAAAACTCAAATAAAACTCCAAACATCTTCATTGTGTTACTGTTCTGTAAAGCTCTTTTAGTTTTTAAACCTGATGTTTTAAAGCTTCTTGTTTTGGAACAGTCTGTAAATATACACAACTTTATAATAAAATGCACACATTGACCTTTTCTAGACTAACCACAGGTATGATCCTAAGTTAAAACATATGAGGTTATCATGAGGTTGTTAACATCGCAGTTTATCAGTGGATGTTTGCTGGAACTGTTTGTAAACAGCGTGTTTCCTGAGGGACACACACAGCGTGACTCCGGTCAGTAGAGACCGGTCTCCAGTCAGCACCGCTGCAGACTCGCTGTTTGAGGGGCTTGATAGCCCACTCCCCCTCCACACTCGTTGGTTGGAACAGCACTTATTGTGGCGGACCCTCCGCGAACGGAGGTGTAGTGTGTAGGGGTAGGGTGTGAACCACACACACACACACACACACACACACACACACACACACACACACACAACACACACACACACACACACACCACACACACCACACACACACACACACACACACACACACACACCCACACACCACACACACACACACACACACACACACACACACACACACACACACACACACACACACACACACACCACACACACACACACACACACCACACACACACACACACACACACACACACACACACACCACACACACACACCACACACTATTTTTGTATAAATTATGTTGTGTGTTTTCCTACTGACATTAACACCATTATTTTAAATATCTTATTCTCTGACATGTTGTAATTAAATATGCAAATGAGGCATCATGTAATTCTGAATTTAGGAGAAATCTACAGAAACATTTATGTATATTTGTATGTATTTATTTCACCATGACACGTATTTTCTGACCCATAAGGCAAAAACATAAATAGAACAGTACAAAATAAATCCCTTCACGATCAAAAGTATGTACAACATCTGAAAGAGACTCCAGGACATTTTCAAGAGAAACACATCTTGGTTTTAAACGGAGGAGGGTTACGGCCACGCGTGAGAAACACATGAGATCTCGGAATTGGAGGAAAAAATGTGAGTTGTGGGAAAAAAAAAAGTCATAATTCTAAGAAACATTTTTTGGAATTCTGAGCGAAAAAAGTTGGAATTCTGAGAAAAAAATATCGAATTCCAAGAAAAAAAAATGTGAGTTTGGGAAAAAAAATTAGAAGTTCTGTGAGTCGGAATTCTAAGAAAAAAAAGTCAGAATTCTGAGGGAAAAAATGGAGTCGAATTTTAAGAAACATATTTGGGAATTCTGAGAAAAAAATTTTTGTTGTGGGAATTTTTTTGGGGAATTCTAAGAAAACATTTTGGGGAATTCTGAGAAAAAAAGTAACAGTTCTGAGAAAAGAAATCAGAATTCCAAGAAAAAAAAATGTGAGTTATGGAAAAATGTTTTGAAGTTCTGTGAGTCGGAATTTAAGAAACATATTTGGGAATTTGAGAAAAAAAAGATTAGTTGTGGAATTTTTTTGGGGAATTCTAAGAAAACATTTTGGGAATTCTGAGAAAAAAAAAGTTGGAATTCTGAGATTCTGGGGGGGGGGGGGGAAGTCGAAATTCCTATAAAACAAAATCTGATTAGAGCAGCGTGAGTGCCCGTGTACCTGAGACACACAGGGGACACTTTAAATCTATTTTTGGACAGTTAAGGTGGTATTTGGAAACTTAAGGTGGTATTTGGACAGTTAAGGTGGTATGTGGACAGTTAAGGTGGTATGTGGAGTTAAGGTGGTATTTGGAGACTATTATTTAAATTATTTTATTTGTCTTTATTTTTACCGTGTGTTTTTTTTTAACTGACCATGTTGCTGCCAATAAACGCCTGAATGTCCCCAAGAGGATGAATAAAGTTCCACCTTATCTCATCTCCCTCTGTTTCTAACCCTCTTTCTCAGTAGTAGGTGCACCAGTTGCTGTAGTCGCTGGGCATCAACCCGCCGGTGATGAGCAGGATCAGATCCACGAACCACCAGATGCCGAGACCCCCGAGCGTCAAAAGCTTCCGACCGCCGTGCCCGTGTGGACCGAGGCAGAAACCGGTCCACCCCGAAGCACCCGAGGAAGAAGGAGTAGAGCAGCGTGGTGATGAAGTAGTGCCCGGTGTACCTGAAAGACACACAGGGGACACTTTAAATTACTTAAGGAGGTATTTTGAGAGTTAACGTGGAGTTAAGGAGTTATTTTGGACAGTTAAGGTGGTATTTTGGAGAGTTAAGAAGTAATTTTGGAGAGTTGAGGTGTTTATAGGAGAGTTAAGGAGTTATTTTGGACAGTTAAGGTAGTATTTTGGAGAGTTAAGGAGTAATTTGGAGAGTTGAGGTGTTTATAGGAGAGTTAAGGAGTTATTTTGGACAGTTAAGGTGGTATTTGGAGACTTACGGAGGTATTTTGGAGAGTTAAGGTAGTATTTTGGAAAGTTAAGGTTGTATTCGGACAGTTAGGGTGGTATTTTTGGAGAGTTAAGGAGTTATTTGGAGAGTTAAGGAGTTATTTTGGACAGTTAAGTAGTATTTGGAAAGTTTAAGGTTTGTATTCGGACAGTTAGGTGGTATTTGGAGACTTAAGGAGGTATTTTGGAGAGTTAACGTGGAGTTAAGGAGTTATTTTTGGATAGTTAAGGTAGTATTTTGGAGAGTTAAGGTGGTATTTTGGAGAGTTAAGGTGGTATTGGACAGTTAAGGTGGTATTTTGGAGAGTTACGGTGGTATTTGGACAGTTAAGGTGGTATTTTGGAGAGTTAAGGTGGTATTTTGGAGAGTTAAGGTGGTATTTGGAAAGTCAACGTGGTATTTGGAGACTTGAGTTATTTTGGAGAGTTACGGAGTTATTCTGGAGAGTTAAGGTGTATTTTGGAGAGTTAATGAGTTATTTTGGACAGTTAAGGTGGTATTTGGAACTTAAGGAGTTATTTTTGGATAGTTAAGGTGTATTTGGAGAGTTACGGAGTTATTCTGGAGAGTTAAGGTAGTATTTTGCAGAGTTAAGCATCCGAGGAAGAAGGAGTAGAGCAGCGTGGTGAGGAAGTCGTGCCGGTGTCCTGAGACACACAGTGATGACTTTTAATCTACCCTCTACCCTTTTTATATTTTTCTTTCAATGTATTTATTTACCACAGTGTATTTATCTGCCATTTGTTTTGTACCTATTGTGTTCTTTATTAATAACGTGTGCATACTTTGTTATTTTTATATATGTAAGTCTATTCTCTTTCCTTCTGCTGTTGTAATAATGTAAATGTTCCCGTTAGATACAGTATATGTGCAGATTAAATACGTTTTATATTCATTATATTATTAATAAAGGTTTTTTTTGATTCAGTAGAGAGAATACCATCATGTTTTTTGTAATGGAATAAGTTTAGGACCACGTGAATATTTATTCGATCTGATCAAAAGTGACATTAATAATAACAAAAAATATAATATTAAAAAAATGATAATTTCCTTCAGGATTTACAAAGTGTTTGAGGTCTTACTTGATGCAGGGAAGTTTCCTCTCAGGAACTCTCGTGCTCCGGCACACTCTATGTCGTCCAGCGCCGAACACACAACCTTCGTATGGTTCACCTCTTCTGAGTCTGCCCCCCCCACTGCACACAGGGAAAAGGGTCAACACAGGCTGGGGTAGAGACTTAAGGAGGTAGTATCAGAGTTAGGAGGTATTATCAGAGTTACGATGGTATTCTGGAGAGTTGAGGAGGTATTCTGGAGAGTTAAGGGGTATTCTGGAGAGTTAAGGTGTATTCTGGAGAGTTAAGGGTATTCTGGAGAGTTTAAATTGGAGTTAAGGAGGTATTTAGGAGAGTTAAGGTGGTATTATCAGAGTCAAGGAGGTATTCTGTAGAGTTAAGGTGGTATTATCAGAGTTAAGGAGGTATTATCAGAGTTAAGGAGGTATTATCAACTTAAGGTGGTATTCTGGAGAGTTACGGTGGTTTTTGGAGAGTTAAGGTGGTATTATCAGACTTAAGGAGGTATTCTGGAGAGTTAATGAGGTATTATCAGAGTTAAGGAGGTACTATCAGAGTTAAGGTGGTATTATGGAGAGTTAAGGTGGTATTCTGGAGAGTTAAGGAGGTATTATCAGAGTTAAGGAGGTACTATCAGAGTTAAGGAGGTATTATCAGAGTTAAGGAGGTATTATCAGAGTTAAGGTGGTATTATCAGAGTTAAGGAGGTACTATCAGAGTTAAGGAGGTATTATCAGAGTTAAGGAGGTACTATCAGAGTTAAGGAGGTATTATCAGAGTTAAGGAGGTACTATCAGAGTTAAGGAGGTATTATCAAACTTAAGGTGGTATTCTGGAGAGTTAAGGTGGTTTTTGGAGAGTTAGGTGGTATTATCAGACTTAAGGAGGTATTCTGGAGAGTTAATGAGGTATTATCAGAGTTAAGGAGGTACTATCAGAGTTAAGGTGGTATTATGGAGAGTTAAGGTGGTATTCTGGAGACTTAAGGAGGTATTATCAGAGTTAAGGAGGTACTATCAGAGTTAAGGAGGTATTATCAGAGTTAAGGTGGTATTATCAGAGTTAAGGAGGTATTATCAGAGTTAAGGAGGTATTATCAGAGTTAAGGAGGTACTATCAGAGTTAAGGAGGTATTATCAGAGTTAAGGAGGTATTCTGTAGAGTTAAGGTGGTATTTTCAGAGTTAAGGAGGTATTCTGGAGAGTTAAGGAGGTATTTTGTAGAGATCAAATAAACCCCTCACCCCCACGCAGCCGTGTCCCAGCTCCAGGAAGGCGCTGTGGTTTCCTGCGTGGTCCACCGGGTCCTGACAGAACACAAACTCCTCCGGGCTTCAGAAGGACACACACACACACACACACATATATATATTAAGTGCCTTCAAAAAAATCTCTCAAAACTCACTTATTCACTCTAGCTTTCAAACTCTGATCAACAACCCACACACTTTACTCGCACTTGGATTAGGACTATGTCTCTGTCTCTGTTTTTATGTAAAGCGTCTTTGAGCATTAGGAAAAGCGCTATAGAATTGTTTGAGAGAAAGTCAGAATTTTGAGATTTTCCGAAAAAGCCAAAATGTTGAGGAAAAAAACGGAGTATTTGGTTCATGACAGGATGTATGATTACTGACAAGAACCTGTATTCCTCCATCTTGTGACTGTGTAACTCCCTCTCTTGGATATCAGCATGTGAAGGACACTGTTCAGGAACTAGTTGATGCTCTGTATGTGATGACTACTTCCATTCTGGAGAGGATCACAATACATGGATCCTGAGGTTGAAGATCAAGCTGGAGACCAGGGAGATTTTCTAACAGGTATACTAACTATTTGATTTAGATTCATATAAAATAATAAATGATCACACTATTCACCTTATTCTGTTGTAACTGTCACTAATACTTATTTCATTTATTTATAATTGTACCTTTTTGCAAAGTCATTCATGTGCATTCACTGGAAAAAAAGAGTGAACATGTATGTAATTAAATCTAATTCCCTCTGGGTTTTATAAAATGTTTGTGGTCTTACTTGAAGCAGGGGACGAAGCACTCGCTTTACTGTGTGTTGAATTCCTGCTAATTTTTTATATTTAACATGATCAGAGGTGGGAAGTATTGGGGTACAAATACTTTGTTACTGTACTTAAGTACATCTTTCTGGTATCAGTACTTTACTCCACTACTTATTTCTCAGACTACTTTTTACTTTGACTTCTTACATTTTGAACTCAAATACCTGTACTTTCTACTTCTTACATGTTGAACACAAATACCTGTACTTTCTACTTCTTACATGTTGAACATAAATACCTGTACTTTCTACTTCTTACATGTTGAACCCAAATACCTGTACTTTCTACTTCTTACATGTTGAACCCAAATACCTGTACTTTCTACTTCTTACATGTTGAACCCAAATACCTGTACTTTCTACTTCTTACATGTTGAACCCAAATACCTGTACTTTCTACTTCTTACATGTTGAACCCAAATACCTGTACTTTCTACTTCTTACATGTTGAACACAAATACCTGTACTTTCTACTTCTTACATGTTGAACACAAATACCTGTACTTTCTACTTCTTACATGTTGAACACAAATACCTGTACTTTCTACTTCTCACATGTTGAACACAAATACCTGTACTTTCTACTTCTTACATGTTGAACCCAAATACCTGTACTTTCTACTTCTTACATGTTGAACACAAATTCCTGTACTTTCTACTTCTTACATGTTGAACACAAATACCTGTACTTTCTACTTCTTACATGTTGAACACAAATACCTGTACTTTCTACTTCTTACATGTTGAACCCAAATACCTGTACTTTCTACTTCTTACATGTTGAACCCAAATACCTGTACTTTCTACTTCTTACATGTTGAACACAAATACCTGTACTTTCTACTTCTTACATGTTGAACACAAATACCTGTACTTTCTACTTCTTACATGTTGAACCCAAATACCTGTACTTTCTACTTCTTACATGTTGAACACAAAGACCTGTACTTTCTACTTCTTACATGTTGAACACAAATACCTGTACTTTCTACTTCTTACACTTTGAACACAAATACCTGTACTTTCTACTTCTTACATGTTGAACCCAAATACCTGTACTTTCTACTTCTTACATGTTGAACACAAATACCTGTACTTTCTACTTCTTACATGTTGAACACAAATACCTGTACTTTCTACTTCTTACATGTTGAACCCAAATACCTGTACTTTCTACTTCTTACATGTTGAACACAAATACCTGTACTTTCTACTTCTTACATTTTGAACCCAAATACCTGTACTTTCTACTTCTTCATGTTGAACACAAATACCTGTACTTTCTACTTCTTACATGTTGAACCCAAATACCTGTACTTTCTACTTCTTACATGTTGAACCCAAATACCTGTACTTTCTACTTCTTACATGTTGAACACAAAGACCTGTACTTTCTACTTCTTACATGTTGAACCCAAATACCTGTACTTTCTACTTCTTACATGTTGAACACAAAGACCTGTACTTTCTACTTCTTACATTTGAACACAAATACCTGTACTTTCTACTTCTTACATTTTGAACCCAAATACCTGTACTTTCTACTTCTTACATGTTGAACCCAAATACCTGTACTTTCTACTTCTTACATGTTGAACACAAATACCTGGATGTGTGTACTTCTACCTGAGTAAAGGATGTGTACTTCTACCTAAGTAAAGGATGTGTGTACTTCTACCTGAGTACAGGATGTGTGTACTTCTACCTGAGTAAAGGATGTGTACTTCTACCTGAGTAAAGGATGTGTACTTCTACCTGAGTAAAGGATGTGTACTTCTACCTGAGTAAAGGATGTGTACTTCTACCTGAGTAAAGGATGTGTGTACTTCTACCTGAGTACAGGATGTGTGTACTTCTACCTGAGTAAAGGATGTGTACTTCTACCTGAGTAAAGGATGTGTACTTCTACCTGAGTAAAGGATGTGCACTTCTACCTGAGTAAAGGATGTGCACTTCTACCTGAGTAAAGGATGTGTACTTCTACCTGAGTAAAGGATGTGTGTACTTCTACCTGAGTAAAGGATGTGTACTTCTACCTGAGTAAAGGATGTGTGTACTTGTGCCATCTCTATGCTAACATGTAGCGTGCTAATGCTATCACAGTGATGCTACTCACAGGTAGCTGCACAGGACCACCGGAGACCGAGGTTTGTACTCGAAAGGCTCCGTGTAGTTGGTGCTCTCCGCCGGGCTTCGTAGCTCTGGAGCTCCGGAGGCAGCTGGCTGGAGGCCGGGGGCTCCGTGGCTCTGCTGCCCGGCTCTGAGGCTCTGTGGCCCGGGGAGGAGGAGGCCTCGGGACTCGCGGGGCTGGAGGAGTTCTGGGAGTGGATCCCCTCCAGAAACTGAAGCAGAATCACGGAGATCAGGAGCAGCAGCTGTCCGCACAGCAGGAGGTAACTCACGGAGATCATGGTTTAAAATACCGCTGTAGGGAGAGGAAACATGTTGTTGTTTACAGACACAACAACAACAGCAGCTGAGGACGGCTGTTTGGGTTCCTGTGACGTAATCACACTTCTTCTTCTTCTTCTCTGTTTGGCGCATTACCGCCACCTACTGTACTGGAGGGTGTAGTACCACACACAAATAATAAAATAGGTAAATTATGTTGTATTTTGGAGAGTTACGTTTTTTTGGAGACTTAAGGAGGGATTTTTGATAGTCAAAGTGGTTTTTGGAGAGTAAGGTGGAGTTAAGTAGTTATTTTGGAGCGTTAGGTCGTTTTTGGAGAGTTATAAATATATAAACAAGTTCAATAAAATATTTCAAATGTCTTTATTGACTCTGTTTGTCTTAAATAATATAATTCCCCCCTGACCCAATGTCTAAATGATGTCAGGCATTATAATCTGTATTAATTACTGGGTTTATCTGGAAGTGAATCCCCTCACACAGTAACTCACAGAGATCATTGTTCAGAATACCGCTGTAAGGAGAGTAAACATGTTCAACAACAACAACAACAGCTGAGGACCTTTGTTTGTCAGGAAACACGCTGTTACAAACAACTCAAATGTATTGATAAACTGCACAACAAGAGACTTTTAATATCTCCTTACAGATCTTAACAACTTCATTTGACCTCGTATTGTTTTAACTCAGAATCTCATACCCGTGTTTAGTCTAGAAAACGGTAAAAGTGTGCATTTTATTATAAAGTCTTGTATATTTACAGACTGTTGCAAACACCAAGCAGCTTATTATAAACATCAGCTTTTAAAACACGAGGTTTATAAAAAAGAAACGCCATTAAAGATTTTTATTTTTAAACCGTTGTTACAGCATTTCCTGTTTCTGCCGCAGAGAGAGTTTGTCCCAAATCTTGCCGCTTTTTTTACATCCTCCATCTGAGTTACACAGTCACAAGATGGAGGAATAGAAGAAGAAGAAGAAGAAGAAGAAGAAGAGAAGAAGAAGAAGAAGAAGAAGAAGAAGAAGAAGAAGAAAGAAGAAGAAGAAAAGAAGAAGAAGAAGAAGAAGAAGAAGAAGAAGAAGAAGAAGAAGAAGAAGAAGAAGACCTTTATTAATCCCTCGAGGGGGAAATTCAGTTTCCACTCTGTCGTACACACACATGCGTTTTTTTTATACAGGTCATGCAGTACACACAGTACACACTTTTTAGAACATATATAAGATATAGAGAATAGAAAGCAGTATTCAATGTTTACTTCAGATTAGCTCCACGTCAGAAATGAGCATGCTTGTCATATGTCTCTCTCCATAGAGGCTGAATCATCATGTTATCACATAGCTATCATATGCCTCAAACAGTCCTGATGCTCTTCTAGGTAATCAGACATCCTGTCATGTTCACAGCTACAGTTGAGATACCTTTGTTATCATGTTGCTCTCAGGTTGGAAGAGGACATTCAGGATTTTCCAAAGTTACCATGGATATCTACCCCGGTAAGAAGTGAACCACCCAGAGTTAACCCTGAAGTTTAAAACCCTGATTGAACTTAATATGCTGAATGTGTTTACTCCTCCAGGCTCTCCCTTGTGACCCTATTCAACATTCACTACTTATATAACATACTATTGATTATAAAACCTTTTCTTTAATCCCTGATTCTGAGGAACCAAGTGTAAAGCTGGCTACACACCAACCTGATTTTGGGAGTCAGAGGCCGTCAGAGGCAGTCGGGCATTCGCGGCGCCCTACTCAGGTTGGTGTGTCCCGCACCGTCGTCTCTTTACGGCACCTTTTCACACCTCCCGCGGCCAGAGAAAGTCGGCCCAAGCAATCACTCTGATTGGCTGTTCACACTACCGCTGCCTGCTGGTAAGGACAGTTATTGCCACTCGTCGACTGAAGTATTTGCGGTGTGTTCGTAGGCGGGCGGCGTAGCCGACGCAGGCGACGTAGCTGACGTAAAAGTCGGGACGCCTTCGGTACACGTTCTTTGGTCTCAGGTGGGTGTGTAGCGGCCTTTAATTCAGGCTCTAAAACTCTGTTTATTATATATCATGTCATGAGTTTAAACATTGATTTTAATATCTGGAAACATTATAATCTGAAGTAGAAATCATAATGTATTTGTTCAGAGCTGATAAATGATTGGCCGCTCAAACATTCAGGTGGATAAATGTTTTTATTTATTCTGGATCCCGTCACACACAAATCAGAAATGAACAACAATTTAAAATGACAGAGAATCAATGAAACAGAAAAGGTTAAACTAACCCGACATAAAGATCTGATATCATTCATCATGTGAAGAAAGCTCTTCCTCTCATTGGCTCTAATCAAACACCATGTTAATGAGAGTTATGGAGAAACATCATTCTGACAAGCTTTGGTTGGTCCCACGTGTTAAGGAGAAGAAACTAAACTAAGTGCATGTAGTTCAGTTTAATAAAGGTTGATCATAGATACAAAAAGAATACCTTCCAACTAAATAACAAGAAACTAAACAGGTGCAGCTTTAGTTCATTTCTCTCTAAGAAATGAACTCTATCAGAGATTAATCCTCCTGTTGATCTAACTGCTCTGATCCACCCACACCTTCCATGGTAATATCTTCACTTGGGCCCCAGTATGGAACCATCGTCTCAGTGAAAGTGTGTTTGAAGGTGTGTATGCGTTTAGATTGAACAAAGAACACCAGCTCTTCATTGTTACAGTCCACTTTCACTTTGACATTCTTGACGGCCTTCTTCACTCTCTTGGGAGGAGGTCCTTGACCATTTGGTGACCATGATGTATATTTACTTCCATTATACCTTATGCTCCATAATTCAGACCGTGGGTTTCCATTATTGTGTGCAGACTCTGTTGTCACACCCAGTTCCCAGGCTGTTCGGGAATCTGAAATCTGGACCATCCAGGTGTGAGCCCCTAAATTAAAGCCCTCATTCTCTTCGCTTATACTAGCATCGCCCAGAGCTTGAGTGATGTTGTCGACTGAATCAGCAGGGTTTGGGTCCTGTTCTGCCGCTTCATTGTTGGATATGGAAGCCATGTTGTCTCTGAGTGAAGCTGAAACACAGCAGACAGGAAGTACAGTCAGTCATGGCTCCCCCCCCTCCTCTACTGATTGATATCTACTCAGAGTGATGTTTGGAGTCAGACTCACCTTCAGGGGGTGGAGGGTCCTCAGGTTGAAGCAGCAGTGTTGTAGTTTCCTCTTTTCTCTCCTGTAGCTGAACTCAGAGGAAGTTGTTAGTTTGGTCTGAAGGTGAATCTGATCGTCTGGTTTCAGTCCGTCTCTCTGTAGTGATGAAGAAGAACAGAATCAGAATCAGAATACCTTTATTAGTCCCACAGAGGGGACATTTACATGTTACAGCAGAAGAGAGACAAAGACAGCTTAATGTTAAATATAAGGAAAGTGATGAATAGGAGCTGCTGGAACAGGCTGCCGCTCCTTGGAATGGTTGGTATGGTAACAAACTGTTTCCTGGCATGTCTCTTTATTCAACTTTAAAGGGGACCTAATATGCAATATCCTCTTCTTCATGTCTCTATCATCAACATGTGTCCCCTCTTCTTCATGTCTCTTCTACATCAACATGTGTCCCCTCTTCTTCATGTCTTTCTACATCAACATGTGTCCCCTCTTCTTCATGTCTCTTCTACATCAACATGTGTCCCCTCTTCTTCATGTCTCTTCTACATCAACATGTGTCCCCTCTTCTTCATGTCTCTTCTACATCAACATGTGTCCCCTCTTCTTCATGTCTCTTCTACATCAACATGTGTCCCCTCTTCTTCATGTCTCTTCTACATCAACATGTGTCCCCTCTTCTTCATGTCTCTTCTACATCAACATGTGTCCCCTCTTCTTCATGTCTCTTCTACATCAACATGTGTCCCCTCTTCTTCATGTCTCTTCTACATCAACATGTGTCCCCTCTTCTTCATGTCTCTTCTACATCAACATGTGTCCCCTCTTCTTCATGTCTCTTCTCATCAACATGTGTCCCCTCTTCTTCATGTCTCTTCTACATCAACATGTGTCCCCTCTTCTTCATGTCTCTTCTACATCAACATGTGTCCCCTCTTCTTCATGTCTCTTCTACATCAACATGTGTCCCCTCTTCTTCATGTCTCTTCTACATCAACATGTGTCCCCTCTTCTTCATGTCTCTTCTACATCAACATGTGTCCCCTCTTCTTCATGTCTCTTCTACATCAACATGTGTCCCCTCTTCTTCATGTCTCTCTTCATCAACATGTGTCCCCTCTTCTTCATGTCTCTTCTACATCAACATGTGTCCCCTCTTCTTCATGTCTCTTCTACATCAACATGTGTCCCCTCTTCTTCATGTCTCTTCTACATCAACATGTGTCCCCTCTTCTTCATGTCTCTTCTACAAACATGTGTCCCCTCTTCTTCATGTCTCTTCTTCATCAACATGTGTCCCCTCTGTGAAAGAGACTCTGAAAGTTTCAGGAACAAAGATTCTCTCTCTTTTTGATCCATTTCTATAAAAACCTGTCTGAAAATGAGCTGATCAGATTTTGGCCACTTGATGATGTCATAACGATGTTTTGTCTTGTGTAACCATTAGCCAATCAGCAACCAAGGTAACCCCCCCCCCCCCTTATCACCTGAATCTCCTCCTAGAGCACCATTGAGTTCTTTGTAACCAAATCTCTCTCAGAGGGGCGTGGGGAGGGGCTCCTTATTTTCATCTAAAGTAACAGACAGAGAATCAGCACTTTGGAAACAGGGCTGAAACAGAGGGGATTATGGGTAATGCTGCAATGATCTGTTTGGTGGTGATAGGGGACCTTTAACACACAGGTGTGCCTCATTCCACAAATGCCACCCACTCCTCATCAGCTAATCTCTACAGTACGGCACATTTCAACCCTAAAGTAACCCAGTAAATATCGTTCAGTTCAGATCGAATGTGGCTTTTATCTGTGAAGTGATGCAGGACTTTAAGATCCACAAAAGAATAAACTTTGTTTTATGGATTTGCCTACATTTAAAAAGGATTGTTGTTAGTCACTTTAATGTTCAGGTCAGGCATGTTTTTGATCTTCAGTGATGGAGACATTACAGTCAGGTGGAGCCCCACATGTTCACCTCTTTCCTGGCGCAATGCTTCATGATGCTCCTTGAAGTTAACAAACGATGAATAAAACCAACATTGCCTTGGACGATGATAATAATAATTGATTACATAAACAGTATATGCTCTCTGCGTAGCCTCAGGATTACAGACACCTAACTGTTTCCTCAATAATCACTGGCGTTAAAAATAAATACACAGCCAGGGAGCCCTCACAGTTAATCTACACAGCAAAGATTGTTCATACAATCAGGTTACTGGCATTGGAGTCTATCCCATCAAACCTTTAACCTTTGGATGAACGAGTGACCCCTCACACTCTTCCATAAGTGGGTCAAAAATGACCCGTATTAGAATAATATGTCTTTTTATTCCATTGTTGTCATTTGGTTAAGACAATCACTTCTATATTATTCAGGTCCACACAGGAAAGATTTTATATGAATTTTTCACAATTTATAATTAAAAGAAATTGTTTACTTTTGGAAAAAAAACTTTTTGAACATATTGATAATTGTAAAGCAGAAATTACCATGTACACACACACACACACACACACACACACACACACACACACACACACATTAATAATAACACAGTTGTTTCAATCAAAACCATCATAATAACGAACTTCGTTAAAATACATCAAATCAGTCAGACTTCAGGCCGCTCTCCATTCTGACTGCGCTGGGCTGTCACATGTTATGTAACTCTGATGATTCAGATAACAGGAAATAATAAAAGTTTACAACACTTGCAGAAGTCTCATTGGACTCTAGGACGTGCATTTTTAACCAAGAAGTTATTTTCTGACATCCAGTTTGACAGAGTGAATAATGTGTTAAAAAGCAGATTCTGGTGTTAACACTCACCCTGTTCTCCTCCTGCTCCGTCCAGCTGTAAAATGGCATCTGGCAGTTTGACTTGATACTTTCACTTCCCTCTCCAGGGCTCGACAGTAACTGTTGCCAGGTTGCCATTGACAACCATTCCGAAAACAATTCAACTACTTATAGGCCTTTGGTTGCCAATTTTAACAAAGAAATAAGGACAGCAAACAGCTAAATGTGCACCCCAAAATAGATAAATGTTAATTATTTGTTGTATTAAGAGTGATATTTAATTATTGTTGTGACCAGTCGGAACCTGATAGGCTTAAGTTGCTCAAAGCTCAAAGTTCAAAGTGATTCAACTGAGAAAGTGCAAGATGAAACCGAACGAAAAGCAAAGAGGAAATGTGTAAAGTCTTGGGAGGTGAAATATATGGCGTTATTGTTGTGCCTCTATCCTGAGCACGCAATGAAACATTTTGAGCATAGAAAATGTTATTGAGCGCGCAATTGAACATTTTTTACCACAGAAAATATATTTTGAAGAGAAATTGACACAAACTCCTGCACACACTCTCTCTCCCTCGCTCAAACTCTCTCTCCCTCTCTCTCGCTCAAACTCTCTCTCCCTCTCTCAACCTCTCCACCCTGTGAGCACGCTCAGGTTTGCCTGCGGGCTCGCTCAAGTTGGCACAGCGTTACACAAAAAATGTGCCACAAAACCAACCAAATCGGAGAACTCGAGAAGGTCAATTCTGATCCGTCTCCAATCATATCTTCTATCTGAGATACAAGAAGAGAGGGAATTTAGGTTGCCAGACTAATACATTTCTAATGTTAAATAAATGAAAACCATTCACAGTTAAGAATTAGATATAATTATTAATGCCATAAATGATTGCATATTTAGTGATGATGATGATGATATAAAATCATTTCTGAGGTACAAAGTGAAGATAATCAGACCGATAAGACCGATCTCACTTCGTCACCATCCACAAACCAAAAAATCCTTAATTTTATTCTACCTTTATTTCCTCCCGCCTTGATTACTGTAACTCACTTCTCTACGGCATCCGCTCCCCTCCCTCCATAGACTCCAAATTGTACAAAATGTAGCCGCCCGACTCCTCACACACTCCAGATCATGGCACCGCATCACCCCAGTCCTCAAAGACCTTCACTGGCTTCCCGTCTCCCAACGCATCAACTACAAAATACTGCCCCCCCCCCCCCATCTCACTGATCTTCTCACCCCTTACCAACCCCCACGGTCCCTCAGAACCACCTCAGCCGGTCTCCTGTCCCCCCCAAGTCCAAACTAGTTAGCTTTGGGGACAGAGCCTTTCCTTTGGCAGCTCCCAGGATTTGGAATTCCCTCTCCAAGATCTCCGCTATTCTGAGTCCCTCCCATCTCTTCTCCTGTGTCTACTCATAGCCCCCCCCCATCATTGTTAGTCCTATACTCCCCACCCTAACCTTCCCTTATATTGTAAAGCGATTTTGAGTCCTTGAAAAGCCCTATACAAATATAATGTATTATTATTATAATACTGACAGGTATCAGATCCTGCTTTGTAAAATGATCTTTCTGAGAGGTGTCACTTCTGATGTAGTCTGTGTGGTCTGCAGTGAATTTAAGAATCAAAGGTTCCCATAGGATCCCATAGAAAATGCATGCGGGTCATTTTTGACCCACTTATGGAAGCTTGGGGTAACAATACAAAAACAAAAATGTCTTAAAATGTATAAAATGTGAATTTAAAATGTGAATGGCATGATATCCAAAATGTGTTTTTTTGATCAATAGCTGGAATATGAATGATAAAACATTTTAATTACAAATATGCTTCAAGAAAACCACCTTACCGGGTAAAAAAAGACCCACTTATGCATTTAGATGCATACCTGGTTTCTAAGGTTTCTAAGGGTTAAAGCAGTTTTCAACAGGTATTGAGCGATGTGTGGAGTCAGACTTACCTTCAGGGTGTGGAGGGTCCTCAGGATGAAGCAGCAGTGTTGTAGTTCCACTTTTATATCCTGTAGCTGAACTCAGAGGAAGTTGTTATAGTGGTCTGAAGGTTAATCTGATCGTCTGGTCTTGATGATAATGCTAACAGTTTGGGTGAGGCATAATGGCAGAGGCATTAAAAACGCCTCACCCTTTGGCTACGGTTCAAAAACACAGCGTTACATAATATTTGACTGCCTTTTAGACTCCATTTTGAGCTCATGAGCGTCATCGGCCTGGAAAATCATTTCATTTGTGCTGAAGACATGGAAAAAATGACATGAAAAGAGACACGAAATTATTCAAAAGACACAAAATGACTACTCATAGATGCAAACTGACTACAAAGAGACACACAATGACCACAAAAAGACATATAGATATAGTCATTTTGGAGAGTTAAGGTAGTTTTTGGAGAGTTAAGGTGTTTTTTGGAGAGTTATAAAGATATAAATAACTTCAATAAAATAGTTCAAATGTCTTTATTGACCCTCTTTCTAACAAGAGTTAACCTGAAGTTACCTCTCTGACCCAGAGTTAACCCTGAACCCTGAAGTTACCTCTCTAAGTCAGAGTTAACCCTGAAGTTACCTCTCTAACTTAGAGTTAACCCTGAAGTTACCTCTCTGACCCAGAGTTAACCTGAAGTTACCTCTCTAACTCAGAGTTAACCCTGAAGTTACCTCTCTAACTCAGAGTTAACCCTGAAGTTACCTCTCTAACTCAGAGTTACCCTGAAGTTACCTCTCTAACCCAGAGTTAACCCTGAAGTTACCTCTCTAACCCAGAGTTAACCCTGAAGTTACCTCTCTAACCCAGAGTTAACCCTGAAGTTACCTCTCTAACCCAGAGTTAACCCTGAAGTTAAAAACCCTGATTATATCCTGGGTTTAATGTAAATGTGTAAACTTAATATGCTGAACACCTATGTGTTTACTCCTCCAGGCTCTCCCTTGTGACCCTGTTCAACATTCACTACTTATATAACATACTTGTGATTATAAAACCTTTTCTTTAATCCCAGATTCTGAGCAATCAAGAGTTAATTCAGGCTCTAAAACTCTGTTTATTTAATATGTTAGGAGCTGATAAATGATTGGCCGCTCAAACATTCAGTTGGATAAATGTTTTTATTTATTCTGGATCCTGTCACACACAAATCAGAAATGAACAACAATTTAAAATTAGAGAATGCAATTCCTGAAGAAATTGCTAGTGGGAATGCTTTATGCTGAAAAGCTGACGCTAAACTGCTATGCTGAATAGTAATGTGTAAGAAGAAAGTGAAGAATTTAGATTGAAATGATACATGAACACTGGGGGCTTGAATGTGTGATGAGAGAAGAAAATAAAGTAAAAATTGGACTTACAGCGACATCGTGCTTCATGGCGAGTGGTCTGTCGCCATGGCAACAGCATTTGATGACACCCCATAATACGCTTAGATGCGTTGATGGCTGCATCGTTACCAAACCTGTGAAGTTTGGGCCGTTTGGAACATTTTCACTGAAGTTATGAGAAAACTGTGTTTCATGGCGAGCATTGTGTTGCCATGGCAACGGCATATGATGACACCCATAATTGACGTAGAGCTGTTGAGGACACGACCATTAACCATTATCTGAAGTCTGCTGCTCTGAGCATGTCAGTTGGAGTGATGACATCATCCTGTTCCATTACACAGGTGTTTATAGTTGAGCTAACGAGCTCTGTAGAGATCAAAGGTTTGCATTGTTCTGAATGACAGATAAACCTCTTACATGTGAACGTTTTGTCGAAGAACCATAACAGATATGTTGAAATTTAAAAACATGAAGCATGTCAAGGAAGTTGAGTATCTGAAGTGTAAATTTTGTGTACTTTCGGGTTAATAATGTGGCCTTTTTGGCAGTTTAACTAAAGGTGTGCGGCTGCTACGGTGAGGAAATATCAGCCTGAAATTACAATGGGCTTTAATGGAGACATGTTGAACGTTTTTGTCACTTCATGCCCTCAAGAGGCATTTTGTTTAATTATTTTTGCTACGAGATGTTTTCCTACGTTTGTCATGAAAGATTATGTCTCAGGAATGTAGGGTTTGGGAATTATGGCAGTTTTTAAAAAAAAATATGAAGGGAAATTTCAAGATTTGCTCCACTCTAGCTGTGACATCACGCACTCTAGTTAATGTTAAAATCTGAAGAAAACCTCTTTAACAAGGTCTGAACAATGTTTAATATCTCTAAAAGTAAGAATCAGATTTAAAAGTTGTGTTACATGAATAATGTCAGAAAGATGTGTAACATTTGAAAGTTGGAATGAGGTTTCTGAGTGAAAGTATGAATGAACAGTTAGCAGTTGAAGTCGCATGAAGATTGTTGAAGTCTGAAGAATGTCTCCATTGACTTCAATGGTAAAAAATGTGATGTATTATGGGATGTATCTCTGGAATTATGAAAGTTATGAATGAGAAAAGTAATAGCCATCGATTCCCTACCGAGCTGAACGTTTTGATGTTTGAACGGAGTTTCTGCGATGTTCAACGCGGGAGGAGAAGGCCGGCAAAATAACGGGCGGAATCAAGATTTCAAATAACAGATAGTGGGAATGCTGCATCAGCATTCCCACTAAATGACACAGAATCAATTAAACAGAAAAGGTTAAACTAACCCGACATAAAGATCTGAAATCATTTATCATGTGAAGAAAACTCTTCCTCTCATTGGCTCTCAATCAAACACCATGTTAATGAGAGTATGGAGAAACATCATTCTTACAAGCTTTGGTTGGTCCCACGTGTTAAGGAGAGAAGACACTAAGCTAAGTGCATGTATTTCAGTTTAATAAAGTTGATCATAGATACAAAAAGAATACCTTCCAACTAAATAACAAGAAACTAAACAGGTGCAGCTTCAGATTTTTAAATTCATTTAATTTCTCTCTGAGAAATGAACTCCATCAGAGATATAATCCTCCTGTTGATCTAACTGCTCTGATCCACTTTCACACACACCTTCCCTGGTAATATCTTCACTTCACCCTCAGTGGAAATGTATGGAAACATCTTCTCAGTGAAAGTGTGTGTGAAGGTGTGTATGGGTGTGTTAGTGTCAGGATCAGAGAACGACAACTTTCCTCTGTCCCAGTCCAGATTCACTCTGACCCTCTGGAGCCCCTTCTTCAGGCGGAGAGGAGTTTCTTGAGCTGATGGTGACAGTGCTGAGTAGTTACCTTGATGATACTCTATTCTCCATAATCCAGACCCTATGATTCCTTCCTCTGGACAGACTCTACTGACACACCCAGTTTCCATTCTGTACTGTCTCCAACCTGGACATCCCAGCTGTGAGTCCCTGAGTTAAGCCCTCAGATCCCAGGACAGAGTAGACATAATCAAGCCTCTCTGGATTATCAGGAAGTTCCTGTTCCTCTCCTCGCCTCACGCTGGTCAGATCTTCAGACAAGATGAGGTCAGAACCAGCAGTGTTTGGGTCCAGGATGAGAGGAGAGTAGGACACCATGTCCTTCATCTTGCTCCAGATGTTGAAGCTGAGGTTGCCCAGGTGTTTGGCCTGGTCTATCAGAGCTCCTGAGGGCAGCTGTGGAGCTGCTATCTCTCTGCCCACAGCCTTCATCTTCTCCTCTATCATCTTCCTCTTCTGCTCCTCTTCCTTCCTCAGTGCAGCCATCCTGGCCTCCTCTTCGTCTTTTAGAAACTGGTGAAGCTTCTTAAACTGCTTCTTAATCTGCGTCTCTGTGTGTCGGGCCTGGACCGTCAGGTGTCCTGCTGTTAGATACAACACCTGAAGCTCCTCCAGGTGTTTTGCCGCTTCATTGTTGGATCTGGAAGCCATGTTGTCTCTGAGTGAAGCTGAAACACAGCAGACAGGAAGTACAGTCAGTCATGGCTCCCTCCCCCTCCTCTACTGACTTCACTGATATCTACTCAGAGTGATGTTTGGAGTCAGACTCACCTTCAGGGGGTGGAGGGTCCTCAGGTTGAAGCAGCAGTGTTGTAGTTTCCTCTTTTCTCTCCTGTAGCTGAACTCAGAGGAAGTTGTTAGTTGGTCTGAAGGTGAATCTGATCGTCTGGTTTCAGTCCGTCTCTCTGTAGTGATGAAGAAGAACAGAATCAGAATCAGAATACCTTTATTAGTCCCACAGAGGGGACATTTACATTGTTACAGCAGAAAAGAGACAAAGACAGCTTAATGTTAAAGGGGACCTATCATGCAAAATGTACTTTTGTACGTCTTTTATACATGAATATGTGTCCCTGGTGTTTCAGGGAACTCACCAAGTGTCAGAAAATACAACCCTCTCAATTTTCCTCCGTACCCAAATCTTTTAAAAACGGGGCTACAACGAGCGGATACAGATTTCCATCCGAACTGACGTCAGCCCGGAATAGTGGGCGGTGACGCCGCCTACATGGGCAACGCTCCACCTATCATGGGAATAGAGGTTGGGCCACGTCCACGGCCATGGGCCAACCTCTCATTGCCATATAGGCTGTCGGCAGGCTGAATCTCCCCGAGTCGCATCTGTGTTATTTGCCAGCATGTCTAAGGCAGTGAAAAGTTGTGCTGTTGTTGGCTGCAAAAATCGGGACAAGGGACTGCATGCAATGCCATGCCTGTAGAAACAGAAGAATCTGTGGCTGGACTTCATTTTCAAGGAGAATGTGCCAGAACACCTCGGCAAATGTCTGCTTGTGTGTTCTAAACATTTGACCTCGGACATGTTTAGAACTTCCTCAAGTCAAAAGAGGATATGCTTCCAATCTAAGGCTAAAAACTGGATCAATACCAACCTCCGCGGATGGATTGGAAGCTGTACGTTTTTCCATGTTAATATTTGCATTCCTTTTTATTTAGCTGTTTTTCCTGATAAAGTTATCTCTACTACGTAGCTTGTAGCATGTAGCTTGTAGCATGTAGCTTGTAGCGTAGTCGCGTATCAATGTCGCCTCAAACCAAAACAGTAATCGGTTGGGTGTTTATATGTTTTGTAACATTTTATTTCATTTTGTAAGCTCCGCAGTCTTTTCAACTATCAGGCATTGCTAACCTGTTCAGACATACTGCTGTAATGGCGATCTGTGTGAAGGCTGTAAAGCTACGCCCTAGCCGATACACAAGTATTTATTCTCCTATTTATTAGTATTTTTGATCCTCTAAAATCATATTGAGTAAGTTATAATAACAAACGTAATCTTCTGTAGGTAAGTGCCGTTTTTTCCAGCGTTTTATGTAAAGCTTTTGTGATTGTAGTCTATAAGAATATCAAATATCACCGATCATCGATCTGTAAGCTAAGCTACGCTACGCGAATGAGACGTGATGTGATTCAGCAGTATTTATTACTTGTTTGCGCACATGAATATACATATGTGTGTGTGTGCACGACTGTTAGGATACAACAGTGTGTGTATGTGTGCGCAATTGTTGCAAGGAGGGGGGAAAAACACAACGCGCACAGCTCCGTTGATGGGACTTGGCTAATTAGCGGCTAGCACTCATTACAGTCTGTCTACTGAGCTCAGCCCCTCTCCAACACATCAGCTTTGCTAAATAGACAGCGTTAGCCCCATCTTTTGGGATTTCAGATTATAATATCCAAATAGTATTTTCTCATCCTGAATACTAAATTGAGATGATTTTGTTCTAACTATGTTTCTTCTATACAGGCCAGCACCTCACATACTACCAGCGGAAAACCTGTGATGATAGATGATAGATTCTGCATGTCAGACTGACCCACCGAAGCTGCGTACTGTATTTTATGGGTTCAATGAACCGTTGATTTTGACAATAAAGTTCCGACAGTTTATATAAAATGTGTCATGATTATTATGTTTGATGGGTAAAGTATATGCAGATTTCAAAAGCAAAAGGTTGTGTGTGGACTTTTTTGTCATCAACAAATGGGTGTGTTATGCCATTGCTGTGTAGTATATAATATAATAGTAACGCCATGTACAATGACAGAATGAAATGAAAGATTGCATAAAACCATATACACCAGTATTTATTTTCATGAACAATATTAGCATACGTTTTACAAATTCGCATACGCTCGTGCCGGGGCCGTGCTCGCCCCCCCTCTTCTGCAGGGGCGTGGTCAGCTGCAGCTCATTTGCATTAAAGCTACGTCACAGAATCAGCCCTTGCAAAAACAGGGCTGGAATAGAGCAAATAGAGCGAAATGAGGCATGGCTAAAATGCATGATCTGTTTGGTATTTTGAAAAAAACCTTCACAGACATGTTTTATATAGGTATGGCCCGACAATATCGGTCCACTTCAAATATAAGGAAACTACTCAGTGATGAGTAGGAGCTGCTGGAACAGGCTGCCAGTCCTTTGAATGGTTGGAATGGTATCAAACTGTTTCCTGGTATGTCTCTTTATTCAACTTTAACACACAGGTGTGTCTCACTCCACAAACGCCAGCCACTCCTCATCAGCTCATCGGTAACTGGTTTAACTTCATTTAATCTCTACAGTATATGCTCTCTGCGTAGCCACAGGATTACAGACACCTAACTGTTTCCTCAATAATCACTGGCGTTAAATATAAATACACAGCCAGGGAGCCCTCACAGTTAATCCACACAGCAAAGATTGTTCATACAATCAGGTACTGGCATTGGAGTCTATCACCTAAAACACATTTAAAGCAGGTTTCAACAGGATCTAGTGGGGTTGGATTCAGACTCACCTTCAGGGGGTGGAGGGTCCTCAGGTTGAAGCAGCAGTGTTGTAGTTTCCACTTTTCTCTCCTGTAGCTGAACTCTGAGGAAGTTGTTAGTTTTGTCTGAAGGTGAATCTGATCGTCTGGTTTTCAGTCCGTTCGTCTCTCTGTAGTGATGAAGAATAACAAACTGTTCTGCATGTCTCTTTATTCAACTTTAACACACAGGTGTGTCTCATTCCATAACACCAGCCACTCCTCTACAGCTCGCAGTAAACTGGTTTAACTTGATTTTCTCTCTGCAGTACGGAACATTTTAACCCTCACGGAGCTCATACACAGAGTTGGTAATGTTATTTTCCCACTTACCATTTTCAGGCCGTAGGAAATACAAAAAGGTCCAGTTTACCACAAAATCTTCAAAATTCCACCCTACATTTATTTAAATGTTGCATCAAGAAGTATAAACAAGAAATAGTGACAGGAAAAACCATAAACAAAATAACAACCATGTTCAAATCATGCAGGATTACATTTTAACTGGGTAAATAAAAAACAATAAACTATGAAATCAATTTTCATAACCAAGATTCTGACAGTCCAGAAACAATATGATGAGTGTCCAGAAACCAAGATAGTGACGGTCCAAACCAAATTGTGACGGTCAAGAACCAAGATGGTGGTGGTCAAAAAACAGGAAAGTGACGGTCCAGAAAAACAATATGAGGATGTCCAGAAACAAAGATAGCAAACACAAGATAGTGAAAGACAGTGACAGCCATAGAACCAAGATGGTGACGGCCAAAAGCCATGATTGTCGGGGCCCAGAAACCAAGATGGTGACGGTCCAAAACCAAAATTGTGAGGGTCCAGAAAACCAAGATTGCAACCGTCCAGAAACCAAGATTGTGACGGTCCAGAATCCAAGATGGTGACGGTCCAAAATTGTGATGGTCCAGAAACCAAGATGGTGACGGTCCAGAAACCAAGATGATGACGGTCCAAAAACCAAGATGGTGACGGTTCAGAAACCAAAATGGTGACGGTCCAAAATTGTGATGGTCCAGAAACCAAGATGGTGACGGTCCAAAAACCAAGATGGTGACGGTCCAGAAACCAAGATGGGACGGTCCAGAAACCAAGATAGTGACGGTCCAAACCAAAATTGTGACGTCAAGAACCAAGATGGTGGTGGTCCAAAAAACAGGAAAGTACGGTCCAGAAAACAATATGAGGATGTCCAGAACAAGATAGCAAACACAAGATAGTGAAAATACAGTGACAGCCAATAGAACCAAGATGGTGACGGCCAAAAGCCATGATTGTGGGGCCCAGAAACCAAGATGGTGACGGTCCAAAAACCTAAATTGTGAGGGTCCAGAAACCAGATTGCAACCGTCCAGAAACCAAGATTGTGACGGTCCAGAAACCAAGATGGTGACGGTCAAAAACCAAGATGGTGACGGTCCAGAAACCAAGATGGTGACGGTCCAGAAACCAAGATGGTGACGGTCCAGAAACCAAGATGGTGACGGTCCCAAAATTGTGATGGTCCAGAAACCAAGATTGTGACGGTCCAGAAACAAGATGGTGACGGTCCAAAAACAAAATTGTGAGGGTCCAGAAACCAAGATTGCAACCGTCCAGAAACCAAGATTGTGACGGTCCAGAAACCAAGATGGTGATGGTCCAAAAACCAAGATGGTGACGGTCCAGAAACCAAGATGGTGACGGTCCAAAATTGTGATGGTCCAGAAACCAAGATGGTGACGGTCCAAAAACCAAGATGGTGACGGTCCAAAACCAAGATGGTGACGGTCCAAAATTGTGATGGTCCAGAAACCAAGATGGTGACGGTCCAAAAACCAAGATGGTGACGGTCCAAATTGTGATGGTCAGAAAACCAAGATTGTGACGGTCCAGAAACCAAGATGGTGACGGTCCAAAAACCAGATGGTGACGGTCCAGAAACCAGATGGTGACGGTCCAAAACCAAGATGGTGACGGTCCAGAAACCGAGATGGTGACGGTCCAGAAAACCAAGATAGTGACGGTCCAAACCAAAATTGTGACGGTCAAGAACCAAGATGGTGGTGGTCCAAAAACAGGAAAGTGACGGTCAGAAAACAATATGAGGATGTCCAGAAACAAAGATAGCAAACACAAGATAGTGAAAATACAGTGACAGCCAATATAACCAAGATGGTGACGGCCAAAAGCCATGATTTGTGGGGGCCCAGAAACCAAGATGGTAACGGTCCAAAAACCAAAATTGTGAGGGTCCAGAAACCAAGATTGCAACCGTCCAGAAACCAAGATTGTGACGGTCTAGAAACCAGATGGTGACGGTCCAAAAACCAAGATGGTGACGGTCCAAAAACCAAGATGGTGACGGTCCAGAAACCAAGATGGTGACGGTCCAGAAACCAGATGGTGACGGTCCAGAAACAAAGATGGTGACGGTCCAGAAACCAAGATGGTGACGGTCCAAAATCCAAGATGGTGACGGTCCAAAAACCAAGATGGTGACGGTCCAGAAACCAAGATGGTGACGGTCTAGAAACCATGATGGTGACGGTCCAGAAACCAAGATGGTGACGGTCCAAAAACCAAGATGGTGACGGTCCAAAAACCAAGATGGTGACGGTCCAGAAACCAAGATGGTGACGGTCCAGAAACCAAGATGGTGACGGTCCAGAAACCAAGATGGTAAACGGTCCAAAAACCAAGATGGTGACGGTCCAAAAACCAAGTTGGTGACGGTCCAGAAACCAAGATGGTGACGGTCCAGAAACCAAGATGGTGACGGTCCAGAAACCAAGATGGTGACGGTCCAGAAAACCAAGATGGTGACGGTCCAAAATCCAGATGGTGACGGTCCAAAAAACCAAGATGGTGACGGTCCAGAAACCAAGATGGTGACGGTCCAAATTGTGATGGTCCAGAAACCAAGATGGTGACGGTCCAAAAACCAAGATGGTGACGGTCCAGAAACCAAGATGGTGACGGTCCAGAAACCAAGATGGTGACGGTCCAAAACCAAGATGGTGACGGTCCAGAAACCAAGATGGTGACGGTCCAAAATTGTGATGGTCCAGAAACCAAGATGGTGACGGTCCAGAAACCAAGATGGTGACGGTCCAAAATCCAAGATGGTGACGGTCCAAAAACCAAGATGGTGACGGTCCAGAAACCAAGATGGTGACGGTCCAAAATTGTGATGGTCCAGAAACCAAGAGGGACGGTCCAAAAACCAAGATGGTGACGGTCCAGAAACCAAGATGGTGACGGTCCAGAAACCAAGATGGTGACGGTCCAGAAACCAAGATGGTGACGGTCCAGAAACCAAGATGGTGACGGTCCAAAAACAAGATGGTGGCGGTCAATAAAACAAGATTGTCAACCTGAACCTTACCCTGTGACTCAAAATGCAGCCATAAAACCCAAAGCCAACCCAAAATGAACCTCTATGATCAACCTAAATTACTTTCCTTCATACAAATACATATGCACTCTAAAATACCGTGAACTCGCTGAGAGAAATCCAAATAATAATGATAAAAACATCAATTCTATTATTAATAATAATAATAATAATACATGGGACTTATATAGCGCTTTTCAGGAAACTCAAAGAAAGAAAGTTATGTGACATGTATGCAGGGATATACAAGACTGGTGCAAGTATTACTTATTAAGAAAAATATTAATATTAATACAATGATTACAAGGTCAGACATAAAGATAATGCATGATACATGTCTTTAATAATAATAATAATTGTGTTTAAATGGCTAGTTGTATAATTCTTTATTGTCACCTTTATCTTTCATTCCCTCAGGGGTTTGAGTGTTAGTAATTGGACGGAAGACTAAGACATATGGAGGAGCGTTTATTTTAATGAGGTCTTGATGATAATGCTAACAGTTTGGGTAAAACATAACGGCAGAGGCGGAGGCTATAACGCCTCGCCCTTTGGCTACGAAGGCTGAAGGTGAATCTGATCGTCTGGTCTTGATGATATTGCTAACAGTTTGGGTGAGGCATTATGGCAGAGGCATTAAAAACGCCTCGCCCTTTGGCTACGATTCAAATACACAGCGTTACATAATGTTTGACTGCCTTCCAGACTCCATTATGAGCTCATGAGCAGCATCTGCCTGGAGAATACGAAAAGACTACATAGAGACACAACATGACTGCACATTAGGGCTGTGCGATTATGGCAAAAATCATAATTACGATTATTTTGGTCAATAATTGATATCACGATTATTAAAAACGATTATTCATTGACTTTGAAAACATCAATTTATTGAACTTTAAAAAAATACAAATAATAATTTGAACAGTACTTTTTTAACTGTTGATTACGCTGAAGGTATAATTCAACTGAAAAACCAATACAAAATAAATGATACATTTAAATAAATAATATCAAAATAATAAATACCAATAAACAAGATCAACAAATATTTTGGAGCGCACTTCCCCAAGCTACTAAACATATATAAATATGATAAATACAATAAATGAGACTAAAATAAATTAGATCAAATATGTTGCACTGTCACAACCTAGCAAAGCTAAATAATAGTTTTTTTCGATTATGTTGTTTTCGTAATTGTGGCAGGCCAAAATCGTAATTGCGATTAAAATACGATTAATTGCACAGCCCTAACACACAGAGACGCAAACTGACTACAAAAAGACACAAAATGACACAAAATGACTACATAGAGACAGGAAAAAACCACAAATAAACAATACATGCAAAATGGCAACAAACACATACAAAATTAACTTTTAATCTATATATATTTATTTATTTAAAAAGGAATAATGGTGCATTTACCCTCTGGCGTTTGACGCGGCCAAAGAGGGACACAATAATGGAATTCAATTTCCTGATTATCACGTTCTGAGTGTATTACAGTACGTCCACTTGGTAACTGGATTACATTCAACACGCTGCACCCCGCACATCGGAGGCATTTCCATAACGGCCTTTTTCATTTACAGCGCCTGTCATACAAATCCATTATCTCCCCCGGAAACAAGCCCATAATTCACGAGCTCTTGTGAATTAAAGAGGCTGCCTGCGTGCCTTTGTGCAACTTCCTGATCAGGAGTGGCCCAGTTTCTGAAAGTCAAGAACAGAAGTGTTTTATTCCTCAAACTTCTGCTGCTGGGGAGAGCTAAGCTTTTTTATCTGGTTTTAATCAACATGAACGCTCCAAACTCAGGACCTGCTAGAGCTCAGCGCTGCTTTAAAGGTCCCATGTCATGCTATTTTTAGGCATATATTATAGGTCTCAGATATATACGGATATATAAAGACATGTCTCTGAAGTGTCCTGCTCCTAACCCAAACAAATCCTTGTAGCCCCCCCTCCCCCTCTCTTCCAGCTGTTACTAAGGACATGTCTCTGAAGTGTCCTGCTCCAAACCCCAAACAAATTATAGCCCCCCCCCCTCTCTTCCAGCTGTTACTAAGGACATGTCTCTGAAGTGTCCTGCTCCAAACCCCAAACAAATCCTTATAGCCCCCCCCCCCCTCTCTTCCAGCTGTTACTAAGGACATGTCTCTGAAGTGTCCTACTCCAAACCCCAAACAGATCCTTGTAGCCCCCCCCCCTCTTCCAGCTGTTACTAAGGACATGTCTCTGAAGTGTCCTGCTCCAAACCCCAAACTGATCCTTGTAGCCCCCCCCCCCTCTCTTCCAGCTGTTACTAACGACATGTCTCTGAAGTGTCCTGCTCCAAACCCCAAACAGATCCTTGTAGCCCCCCCCCTCTCTTCCAGCTGTTACTAAGGACATGTCTCTGAAGTGTCCTGCTCCAAACGCCAAACAGATCCTTGTAGCCCCCCCCTCTCTCTTCCAGCTGTTACTAAGGACATGTCTCTGAAGTGTCCTGCTCCAAACCCCAAACAGATCCTTGTAGCCCCCCCCCTCTCTTCCAGCTGTTACTAAGGACATGTCTCTGAAGTGTCCTGCTCCAAACCCCAAACAGATCATTGTAGCCCCCCCCCCCTCTCTTCCAGCTGTTACTAAGGACATGTCTCTGAAGTGTCCTGCTCCAAACCCAAACAGATCCTTGTAGCCCCCCCCTCTCTCTTCCAGCTGTTACTAAGGACATGTCTCTGAAGTGTCCTGCTCCAAACCCCAAACTGATCCTTGTAGCCCCCCCCCTCTCTTCCAGCTGTTACTAAGGACATGTCTCTGAAGTGTCCTGGGACACACCGGGGACACACAAGGACACACCGGGGACACACCGGGGACACATGGTGATGTAGAGAAGACATCACTTTGTGAGTCTCCTGACACACCGGGGACACACCGGGAACACATAGGGACACACCGGGGACACACCGGGGACACACCGGGGACACATGGTGATGTAGAGAAGACATCACTTTGTGAGTCTCCTGACACACAGGGGACACACCGGGGACACACCGGGGACACACCGGGAACACATCGGGGACACACCGGGGACACACCGGGGGGACACCGGGGACACACCGGGGACACATGGTGATGTAGAGAAGACATCACTTTGTGAGTCTCCTGACACACCGGGGAAACACCGGGGACACCCCGGGAACACACCGGGGGACACCGGGGACACACCGGGGACACACCGGGGACACATGGTGATGTAGAGAAGACATCACTTTGTGAGTCTCCTGACACACCGGGACACACCGGGGACACATGGTGATGTAGAGAAGACATCACTTTGTGAGTCTCCTGACACACCGGGGACACACCGGGGACACATCGGGAACACACAGGGACACACCGGGGACACACCGGGGACACACCGGGAACACACAGGGACACACCGGGGACACATGGTGATGGAGAGAAGACATCACTTTGTGAGTCTCCTGACACACCGGGGACACATGGTGATGGAGAGAAGACATCACTTTGTGAGTCTCCTGACACACAGGGGACACACGGGGGGGACACCGGGAACACACAGGGACACACCGGGGACACATGGTGATGTAGAGAAGACATCACTTTGTGAGTCTCCTGACACACCGGGGACACACCGGGGACACACAGGGACACACCGGGGACACATGGTGATGTAGAGAAGACATCACAAAGTGCATTCTGCATGATGGAGAGATTTAAGTGGGAGGCAGAAATAGCTTTTTATTTATAGGAAAGTAGAGAAGGCGATAGAGTGGAACTTTTTACAAGCAAATCTGTGATTCAGACACTTTGAAGCAACGTTGGTGCTACTGTATGAAGACATTGTCTGTTCAGTTATTGAGGGGACATTACATTTTGCACACGTTTCTTATTGGATAGGTTTTATTTTATGTTTGTCTTGAGGCTCTTTCAGTGGGTTATTGGAGCTGTGGGGACATGCCCCGGTGTTCCTGGGGGCATCAGGTTGGTAATAGAGGGTGCAGGAGATCACTCCTGCCAGCAGGGGGCAGCAGTGATCCATATTACATGTGATATCCACTACATTTGGGCAGGAGGCGAGATGCTGCTTCTTTATAAAAAGGTCCTAATCATTTCCTCCCTGCTTCCATCTTTATTCACCTCCTTCTGTTTCAACATGTTTTGTTAATGTACATTTGTATTTCCACATGTATATTTTCTACTTTTTTAATGCTATTTATTTCTATTTTAGATGTTTACATTTTGGATTGTTTATTTCTACTCTTTTAATTGTACAATGCCTTGTCTTTTTACACTGCTGCAACGCAAACATTCCCATAATTAGAGATCAATAAAGTACTTCTTATCGTATCGTATCCTTCCCGTTCCCTTGCTTACTTCCTCATTTCCTCCCTTCTTTCATTCCTCCTTTTTCTCCTAATTATCTTCCTTCCTGCTGTCCTTTATTCCCTCCTCCTTCCCTCCCAATCTCCCCCGTAAGATAGTGACATCACTATGTAACACTCGCCCTCGTCCCACAAAGACAACTTGATCAAACTGAGACCTTTCTGTGTGATTGAGAGAAGTTTTTACTGTGAAGCTAAAATATATCAAGGTTTCTTTTTTTTAATGTATATTGTATTCCATCTCAAGGTTCTTGCTTTCATGAGAGTGTGTGTTTCTGCTCTAAAAGTGTGGTTATCAACCTTTTGTAACTAAAATGCCCGATGTGTAAATGTTACAAAAATGTCAAGGACCATCGTTTCAACAGTGTGACGAGAAAAATACAACGTAAAAATATAACCAAAATAAATATGTACTTGTATTTCTTGTATTTGAGTAATAGTAAAAGTACTCAGGTCTTGTTCTTGAGTAAAAGTAGAAGTACTCAAATCTTGTACTTGAGTAAAAGTAGAAGTACTCAGATCTTGTACTTGAGTAACAGTAGAAGTACTCAGATCTTGTACTTCAGTAAAAGTAGAAGTATTCAGATCATGTACTTGAGTAAAAGTAGAAGTACTCAGATCTTGTACTCTAGTAAAAGTAGAAGTACTCAGATCATGTACTTGAGTAAAAGTAGAAGTACTCAGATCTTGTACTCTAGTAAAGGTAGAAGTACTCAGATCTTGTACTTGAGTAAAAGTAGAAGTACTCAGATCTTGTACTCTAGTAAAGGTAGAAGTACTCAGATCTTGTACTTGAGTAAAAGTAGAAGTACTCAGATCTTGTACTTGAGTAAAAGTAGAAGTACTCAGATCTTGTACTTGAGTAAAAGTAGAAGTACTCAGATCTTGTACTTGAGTAAAAGTAGAAGTACCAGAGTGTAGGAATACTCTGTTTCAGTAAAAGTCCTGCATTCAAAATGTTACTCAAGTAAAAGTATAAAAGTATTATCATCAAAATATAGTGAAAGTAGCGACAGTAAAAGTAGTGATTGTGCAGATTGGTCCATTTCAGAATAATATATATGATATGTTTTATAATGATTGATCATGAAAGTGTTCTCAAAGCTGGTAAAGGTGCAGCTAGTTTGAATGACTTTGTATACTGCAGGGTAGCTTGTGGATTTACTCCAGGTGGAACTAAAGTCTGATTTAACACTTGGTTATATTTCACATCATTCATCCACATCTGTGAAGTAACTAAAGGTATTTAATACATGTCTTCTTTGTAATTGAACACACTGTACAGAATGTGAGAGGCAGTAGTAGTAATAATAACAATAATACAATAAATTGAAAAGTTTTTAGAACTTATATTTTGCAACGCTTCACGGATCCTTGAGGTCACCTTCCTCTCGTGTATGTAAATGAGGTGATTAGCTCAAATGTAAAATGTAAAAAGCATCTGCAAAATAAACAACAGAAATCTGCTGGGAGATGTTTCTGCTTGTTTTTTCAGCTCTTATTTGCTTTTACCTTGACCCCTGTGGGAGGGCGGCCCACCACAATCTGTCTCAAAGACCACCATCTGTCCTCGGGAGCGTCTCAAACCTCTCTCATTCCCACCAGAGAGTAACTCAAACCAAGTAGAAGTACAGATACTCCTGTTTAGAAATACTCTGGTGAAAGTAGAAGTACTGACTAAACTTCTTTACTCAAGTCAAAGTAAAGAGGGCTTTGAAATGTACTTCAGTAAAAAGTACCCATAACTAGCAGCTGTTTTAAAGAGTACCTGACCTCCCTTTATATTAATAGAACAATAATGTCATTGTTAGCTAATGAATGTTTCCATGCTGAACAACGGCAACATGACAACGTTTTCATTGGTCCCTCTTCTTTAGAGAAGACCAGGAAATGATGGATACACGGATCGTGTTCAAATCAATAGGCACGCAATGACTCTAAATAATAATGATCACCACCAGACACACATTCAAACTAAAGGAACCAGCCGGTTTGGGAAATGTGAGAAGTAGAAAGTACAGGTATTTGGGTTCAACATGTAAGAAGTAGAAAGTACAGGTATTTGTGTTCAACATGTAAGAAGTAGAAAGTACAGGTATTTGTGTTCAACATGTAAGAAGTAGAAAGTACAGGTATTTGTGTTCAACATGTAAGAAGTAGAAAGTACAGGTATTTGAGTTCAACATGTAAGAAGTAGAAAGTACAGGTATTTGTGTTCAACATGTAAGAAGTAGAAAGTACAGGTATTTGGGTTCAACATGTAAGAAGTAGAAAGTACAGGTATTTGTGTTCAACATGTAAGAAGTAGAAAGTACAGGTATTTGAGTTCAACATGTAAGAAGTAGAAAGTACAGGTATTTGTGTTCAACATGTAAGAAGTAGAAAGTACAGGTATTTGTGTTCAACATGTAAGAAGTAGAAAGTACAGGTATTTGGGTTCAACATGTAAGAAGTAGAAAGTACAGGTATTTGAGTTCAACATGTAAGAAGTAGAAAGTACAGGTATTTGAGTTCAACATGTAAGAAGTAGAAAGTACAGGTATTTGTGTTCAACATGTAAGAAGTAGAAAGTACAGGTATTTGTGTTCAACATGTAAGAAGTAGAAAGTACAGGTATTTGTGTTCAACATGTAAGAAGTAGAAAGTACAGGTATTTGTGTTCAACATGTGAGAAGTAGAAAGTACAGGTATTTGGGTTCAACATGTAAGAAGTAGAAAGTACAGGTATTTGGGTTCAACATGTAAGAAGTAGAAAGTACAGGTATTTGGGTTCAACATGTGAGAAGTAGAAAGTACAGGTATTTGGGTTCAACATGTAAGAAGTAGAAAGTACAGGTATTTGGGTTCAACATGTAAGAAGTAGAAAGTACAGGTATTTGAGTTCAACATGTAAGAAGTAGAAAGTACAGGTATTTGTGTTCAACATGTAAGAAGTAGAAAGTACAGGTATTTGTGTTCAACATGTAAGAAGTAGAAAGTACAGGTATTTGTGTTCAAAATGTGAGAAGTAGAAAGTACAGGTATTTGTGTTCAACATGTAAGAAGTAGAAAGTACAGGTATTTGTGTTCAACATGTAAGAAGTAGAAAGTACAGGTATTTGTGTTCAAATGTGAGAAGTAGAAAGTACAGGTATTTGTGTTCAACATGTAAGAAGTAGAAAGTACAGGTATTTGTGTTCAACATGTAAGAAGTAGAAAGTACAGGTATTTGTGTTCAACATGTAAGAAGTAGAAAGTACAGGTATTTGTATTCAACATGTAAGAAGTAGAAAGTACAGGTATTTGTGTTCAACATGTGAGAAGTAGAAAGTACAGGTATTAGTGTTCAAAATGTGAGAAGTAGAAAGTACAGGTATTTGCGTTCAACATGTAAGAAGTAGAAAGTACAGGTATTTGAGTTCAACATGTAAGAAGTAGAAAGTACAGGTATTTGTGTTCAAAATGTAAGAAGTAGAAAGTACAGGTATTTGGGTTCAACATGTGAGAAGTAGAAAGTACAGGTATTTGGGTTCAACATGTAAGAAGTAGAAAGTACAGGTATTTGTGTTCAACATGTAAGAAGTAGAAAGTACAGGTATTTGTGTTCAACATGTAAGAAGTAGAAAGTACAGGTATTAGTGTTCAAAATGTAAGAAGTAGAAAGTACAGGTATTTGGGTTCAACATGTGAGAAGTAGAAAGTACAGGTATTTGGGTTCAACATGTAAGAAGTAGAAAGTACAGGTATTTGTGTTCAACATGTAAGAAGTAGAAAGTACAGGTATTTGTGTTCAACATGTGAGAAGTAGAAAGTACAGGTATTTGTGTTCAACATGTGAGAAGTAGAAAGTACAGGTATTTGAGTTCAACATGTAAGAAGTAGAAAGTACAGGTATTTGGGTTCAACATGTAAGAAGTAGAAAGTACAGGTATTTGTGTTCAACATGTAAGAAGTAGAAAGTACAGGTATTTGTGTTCAACATGTAAGAAGTAGAAAGTACAGGTATTTGAGTTCAACATGTAAGAAGTAGAAAGTACAGGTATTTGGGTTCAACATGTAAGAAGTAGAAAGTACAGGTATTTGTGTTCAACATGTAAGAAGTAGAAAGTACAGGTATTTGGGTTCAACATGTAGGAAGTAGAAAGTACAGGTATTTGTGTTCGAAGTGTAAGAAGTAGAAACTGAAACTCTGAAACTTTCAGAGTCTCTTTAGACAGAGGGGACACGTGTTGATGAAGAAGAGACATGAAGAAGAGGGGACACGTGTTGATGAAGAGGAGACATGAAGAAGTGGATTTTGCAGAAGAGGGGACCTTTCTCTAATCCCAAAACAAGGCCCAGGTGTTCAGAGAAACAACAGGTAGTCATGTGTAGATGTTTTTATTTTAAGAAGGCAATCTCCAGCCTACTGAACAACGTCTTCATGAAACTGTGTGAAAGACTTCTAGAGGTTATTTAGACGTTGTTGTTCAATAACTGTTTTATTTGAATGCTTCAGAATACAAGCTGGATTCTTTAAAGACTCTGCATCTCTATAGTGGTTTTAAATGCCATGGTGAAAAATGTGCTAAAAGGTTTTCCACATGTTCTCAACACACGTCTCATATCTATTTGGCAATATAAGTTTACAAGGGCGTTTGCAAATGTTAGATGACGTTAGTTTAAAGAGACCCTGTTCTTCTTCTGTGGTGTGCTCTCTCCTGCAGTGTGGTCTATAGGTTTGTGTGCATGTAAATGGTCTGCAGAGGCTGAAATCCCTGCGTTTCAGAGGGAGTTTCTCTGATTTAGAATCGGAGGAGAGCGCTGGTTGACGGATGTCTGGATCCTCCGGTGAATGCTCCTCAACCGGAGCCTAACGGGCTGTGAGGCTTTGCACTTCATGAATATTTCATAGTTCATACCTTTTACTTTTTGCCGTTACCCGCTGGTTACCTCCTCTCTGCAGCAGGAGGGCGTCTGACAGGCTGTTTGAGCCGAGACTTCACCGAGACGGCAAACACCTAAGAGCACGCTGACATGCTGCTCACAATAACAAGGGAAATGTGAGGGTGTGTGCAAAGCTAGTAGCTCAGAACAGAGGCTGTACGGAAGGATTGGTGTGTGTGTGCGTGTGTGTGTGTGTGTGTGTGTGTGTCCTCCAGCTCTCAGCACGAGTTTGAGGAGGTGAAAGGAGATAAACAGCTCATGCAGAGCGCAGTGGGTTCAACAGCTGATGTTTTTTTAGTGTACACTTCAAAACGTCATCTATCAGAATCAGAACACCTCGTCCCACAGAGAGGAGATTGCATCCTCTCGCTGAGGCTTTTGTCCAAAGCGACTTACACACATAGACTTCCTACGGGGGTCATTTGGGGTTCACTATCTTGCCTTAGGACACTTCGACATGTTGACTGTTTATTTAAAATAGTATTCAGACGGGTTATCCAAGGATCCAATCATTGCTTGGACCTGCAGGTTCTGTATTTGTGAACATTGGTTTCTATTTATGTTGTACGGAGGCCGACAGGTGCAAACGATGCAGATATAAAAACACAAATGTTCCACATGAAGAAACATCATGTGGAACATTTGTTTCTTCATTCTTGTTATGAAATGTCTCCTATTTTGTTATTGTAATGTCCGTGTTTTGTTTCTGTAGCCTGTACAATAAAATACAAAAAAGTGAGAAGTATTTCTGCACCGTGGCATTACAGCATTATCTCTTCCTCTCAGCAGCAGACGCCTCCTCTCTCTCCGGCCGTATATCCTCATGCCCCGCTCATTAATAATGATCCTGTGATGGAGCATGAGGAGCAGCAGATTGTGATGGACGTGGGCGGAGGAGACGCTGCAGATGGAGCTGATATCGAGCTGCAGATAGGTTAATTAGCCTGATGAGTACAGAATGTGTTGGAGTTGGCACGCTGTCTGCAACCGGTGGACACTTCCCCGTCACGAAGGGTTTATTCCGGCACGATCAGACATCACATCTCTAATTACAGGACAGACGGTTCACCAGCAGGCGTCACGCTAAACATAGGACACATGACTCATTGATGGACTTTGGGCGCTTTGTAGTGTTAGTTTAATGTGGTTTTTCTGCCAAATACTTTTCCATTGAGATGAAATTACAGAAAAGGCCAATTCCCAATGTGCTAAAAAGACCCAGAAGCAGTTTGTGGACTCGTAAGGAAGGACCTCTTACTGCATCGACAGAGAAACGTTTGGACACCAGGTGAGTCCAACAGTGCAGAATCAAATCCTCTTAATTAAACCCCCAATCAGGAACTCATTCAGAACAGGCTGGAGGAACAGGGAGAGGACAAACGGCTGGAAGGCTCTTTAAAAAGCTCAATTCTCAACCATTAAAATCCCACAAAGAGTCCTTCATCCAGGATCTGAAAGGATGCATGCACTGTATTTATACCAAAAAGCATTGGCTGAGCCTTGATTTGAACAATATAGTGCTTTTACTTCCCCCAAATACTCTGACAAAATCAGAATCAGGAAGAAAGCAATCTTATCTTTTACGATGTTTAAGAACTGGGTTCAGGGGAGCAGTTCAAGACGCATTACTCTCACATTACACAGAGGGTGTCTGCTCGACTGTTCCAACGACCAGCAAGGCTGTTTGAATGAACGCTGTAATTCAACATTGACTCAGTGTTTGTTTGCTTACATTTTGGCAGTTTGACCAAAGTGAACTCACTGTGTTGCCAGATTAAAACCACGCTTGTTGCGGAGAAATACAAAATCAGACAAATTCGTCATTAGTCTCTGCATTGACCCCTAGTCTCTGCATTGACCCTAGTCTCTGGATTGACCCCTAGTCTCTGCATTGACCCCTAGTCTCTGCATTGACCCCTAGTCTCTGGATTGACCCCTAGTCTCTGCATTGACCCAGTCTCTGCATTGACCCCTAGTCTCTGCATTGACCCCTAGTCTCGGGACCGGCCTAGTCTCTGACCTGCCTCTCTGCATGACCCCTAGTCTCTGCATGACGCCTAGTCTCTGGACCGGCCCCTAGTCTCTGGACCTGCCTCTCTGCATTGACCCCTAGTCTCTGGACCGGCCCCTAGTCTCTGGACCTGCCTCTCTGCTTGACCCCTAGTCTCTGGACCGGCCCCTAGTCTCTGGACCGGCCCCTAGTCTCGGACCGGCCCCTAGTCTCTGGACCTGCCTCTCTGCATTGGCCCCTAGTCTCTGGACCTGCCTCTCTGCATTGCCCCTAGTCTCTGGACCTGCCTCTCTGCATTGGCCCCTAGTCTCTGGACCTGCCTCTCTGCATTGGCCCCTAGTCTCTGGACCTGCCTCTCGCATTGGCCCCTAGTCTCTGGACCTGCCTCTCTGCATGACCCCTAGTCTCTGGACCGGCCCTAGTCTCTGGACCTGCCTCTCTGCATTGACCCTATTTGATGCAATGAGACTCTTTCTGGAGTCTAATGTAAACAAAGCGCTGCTTGTTCAAAGGAAACAGGCGAGCGGTGCATGGAGCTGAATAATGCACGAGGCACCAACACTTATTCTCCGTGCCCTCACATCAACGGGCCCAATTTCTGTTGTTCAGGAGATTTGTTTGTTGTTCGGCAGAATAACAAGGTGCAGTCTGTGTGTTGTTGAAAGCATCAAAAAGGTAGGATGTAATGAGAAAAGTGCACGCTCTGAACATGCTCCTGTGAACCGTCTGCAGGAAACAATCTGGGTTTATTGTTCACAACACGCAGAACAAACCGTTTGAGATGAAAAACAAGCTTTATTTAGTGTTTTGAATTAGATAACTGCAGGAAATATCATGACGTGTATACAGGTTCATCTGCATGCAAACCACTTGTGTTAAAGGTCCCCTATATACTGTTTCTACTCAATATATCACAGCTCTCAGATATATCCAAAGCCTGTCTCTGATTGGCTGAAACACCAAACAGATCATTGCAGCATCCCATAATCCCTCTGTTTCAGCCCTGTTTCCAAAGTGCTGATTCTCTGTCTGTTACTTTAGATGAAAATATAATACCTTGGTTGCTGATTGGCTAATGGTTACTCAAGCCAAAACATTGTTATGACATCATAAAGTGGCCAAAATCTGATCAGCTCATTTTCAGACAGGTTTTTATAGAAATGGATCAGGACAAAAAGAGAGAGGGTCTTTGTTCCTGAAACTTTCAGAGTCTCTTTCCACAGAGGGGACACATGTTGATGAGAAGAGACATGAGGAAGAGGGGACACATGTTGATGTAGAAGAGACATGAAGAAGAGGGGACACATGTTGATGTAGAAGAGACATGAAGAAGAGGGGACACATGTTGATGTAGAAGAGACATGAAGAAGAGGGGACACATGTGATGTAGAAGAGACATAGAAGAGGGGACACATGTTGATGTAGAAGAGACATGAAGAAGAGGGGACACATGTTGATGTAGAAGAGACATGAAGAAGAGGGGACACATGTTGATGTAGAAGAGACATGAAGAAGAGGGGACACATGTTGATGTAGAAGAGACATGAAGAAGGGGACACATGTTGATGTAGAAGAGACATGAAGAAGAGGGGACACATGTTGATGAAGAAGAGACATGAAGAAGAGGGGACACATGTTGATGTAGAAGAGACATGAAGAAGAGGGGACACATGTTGATGTAGAAGAGACATGAAGAAGAGGGGACACATGTTGATGAAGAAGAGACATGAAGAAGAGGGGACACATGTTGATGTAGAAGAGACATGAAGAAGAGGGGACACATGTTGATGTAGAAGAGACATGAAGAAGAGGGGACACATGTTGATGTAGAAGAGACATGAAGAAGAGGGGACACATGTTGATGTAGAAGAGACATGAAGAAGAGGGGACACATGTTGATGTAGAAGAGACATGAAGAAGAGGGGACACATGTTGATGTAGAAGAGACATGAAGAAGAGGGGACACATGTTGATGTAGAAGAGACATGAAGAAGAGGGGACACATGTTGATGTAGAAGAGACATGAAGAAGAGGGGACACATGTTGATGTAGAAGAGACATGAAGAAGAGGGACACATGTTGATGTAGAAGAGACTGAAGAAGAGGGGACACATGTTGACGTAGAAGAGACATGAAGAAGAGGGGACACATGTTGATGTAGAAGAGACATGAAGAAGAGGAGACACATGTTGATGTAGAAGAGACATGAAGAAGAGGGGACACATGTTGATGTAGAAGAGACATGAAGAAGAGGGGACACATGTTGATGTAGAAGAGACATGAAGAAGAGGGGACACATGTTGATGTAGAAGAGACATGAAGAAGAGGGGACACATGTTGATGTAGAAGAGACATGAAGAAGAGGGACACATGTTGATGAAGAAGAGACATGAAGAAGAGGGGACACATGTTGATGTAGAAGAGACATGAAGAAGAGGGGACACATGTTGATGTAGAAGAGACATGAAGAAGAGGGGACACATGTTGATGTAGAAGAGACATGAAGAAGAGGGGACACATGTTGATGTAGAAGAGACATGAAGAAGAGGGGACACATGTTGATGTAGAAGAACATGAGAAGAGGGGACACATGTTGATGTAGAAGAGACATGAAGAAGAGGGGACAATGTTGATGTAGAAGAGACATGAAGAAGAGGGGACACATGTTGATGTAGAAGAGACATGAAGAAGAGGGGACACATGTTGATGTAGAAGAGACATGAAGAAGAGGGGACACATGTTGATGTAGAAGAGACATGAAGAAGGGGGACACATGTTGATGTAGAAGAGACATGAAGAAGAGGGGACACATGTTGATGTAGAAGAGACCTGAAGAAGAGGGGACACATGTTGATGTAGAAGAGACATGAAGAAGAGGGACACATGTGATGTAGAAGAGACATGAAGAAGAGGGACACATGTTGATGTAGAAGAGACATGAAGAAGAGGGGACACATGTTGATGTAGAAGAGACATGAAGAAGAGGGGACACATGTTGATGTAGAAGAGACATGAAGAAGAGGGGACACATGTTGATGTAGAAGAGACATGAAGAAGAGGGGACACATGTTGATGTAGAAGAGACATGAAGAAGAGGGGACACATGTTGATGAAGAAGAGACATGAAGAAGAGGATTTTGCATAATAGGTGACCTTTAATAGTTTATTGAAATCATGGCGGTTCTGTGGGGGGCTAACAAGGACCCCTAAAACAATAAGTTTGGACCCCCCTGTGGCCCTCTGCTATTCATATAAAATAGAATAAGGTGGACTAAGATCCAATAAATTAGAGCTAGTCCTACTCGAATAATGTGGAAATACAATACTGCCTTGGTTACGAGTCACTGGGTCAGAGGACATGTTATTCATACCATGTTATTTCTTTGAGCGCTTGACTTTACACAGTGTCTTGGAACATTCTTGCCGCTCTCTATATCAGCATATACAGTATTTTAGAAATCAGAGTGGCTCTTCTGGTGTCCCTGATGGTTGTTATTTTGATATTCCTGTGCACACGCCTGCAGGTCACGGATCGATACGAGCGTCCCGTGAATCAGTTTCTCTCCGGGATGCATCACGCCGCTCACAGCGGGGGGGCGTCTGAGCTCCAGGGCGGTAACCTCCCTCTCTTCGCCATGTTTAAACTCATCCTGCAAATTACAAGGGAGGGTATTGATAGGTGATTTGTCAAGCTGCCACGAGGGCGTTGGTTTAGTATTCCACAGGGAGCGCCAGGGAATACAACCCTGGATCTCACTCTGGATCTCACTCTGCCACAAAGTGTTGGAGCTCGCCTGTCAAAATGTCACCGGTGAAATTCATCGGGGAGGGAAACATATGTCAGTGAAGGATTTTAGGATTTAGACGTGAGAACACAGGTGATGTCCAGAGGTTCTCTGCACAGCTTTTTTTAAGTTAGTATAGTAAAAGATCCCAAGTGGGGAAGAGGGGAGTGTTCTGTTATATCTGCACAGAAACAGGCTAATGGTGAAGTGCTCTTGGTTTAAAAAAACTGTTAAAAAAGTTCATATAAATTGATCTAGTACTCAAACAATGTGGAAATACAATGCTGGATTGGTTTTGATTCACTGGGTCGTACGAAATACATGTAGCATACATGAAAAATCTAAACCTTTCAATAAAAAAAGCTGTACCTTTAAGACTCTTTTAATGAATTGTTTTGGTTTAACGGCTTAAACCTCATGGACCATGTTAACCAACCAGCATGCAGCTCTTTCTTTTGTAAAAAGTGAAATGTCTGGCCTAAACAGGATAGCAGAAATAAGACTATAGCACTATCAGTAATTATTTGAAGAATATAATAAACCGAACAGAAATTAGCCTGTAGTGTGCCAATAAGCTAGTGAACGTTAGCTATCATACTGCTATCAGTTAGCTAGCTTACCTTAGCTACCCATTTAACAAGTTATCCAGTGAACGTTAGCTATCTATCTGCCCAGTTAGCTAGCTTATCTTAGCTACCCATTTAACAAGTTTATAGGAACGTTAGTAACGTTAGCTATCTATCTGCCCAGTTAGCTAGCTTACATTAGCTACCCATTTAA